>JAJLUM010000027.1:0-121047 GCA_030564265.1 Blastobotrys attinorum
AAAAGGATTTGATTTTGGTGGTTTAATTGTTTTTTTTTTTCTAAAAAAAAAAAGATAGTTGTATTTATTATATTTCGATTCATTCATTTAGTTCATTCTTTTATTTTATTGGAAAGACAAAATCAAATAGTCACAGTTTTCTAGCAGCAGTACCCAATTATACCATTAGCGTATTGTTAAACAAGCAAAAAAATCCCAAAGAAACAAAATGGGTCAGATTCTATCACAACCAGTAACAGAAAAAACCTCAGAAGAAGGTAAAGATGATCGACTAACATACGGTCTGTCCTCTATGCAAGGCTGGCGTATCTCAATGGAAGACTCGCACGCTACAGTGCTAGATCTAAGCAGAGAAGGAAATAATCTGCCTGATAAGGTATCGTTCTTTGGCGTATACGATGGACATGGCGGAGACCGAGTGGCTCTGTTCAGTGGTGAAAACCTTCACAACATTGTAGCCAGACAACCGTGTTTCCAAAAAGGAGACTTTGGTCAAGCATTAAGAGACGGCTTTTTGAGCACTGACCGAGCAATCCTTCAAGATGATTCTTTCAAAAACGAACAATCCGGTTGCACAGCAACCACTGCAATTATCAGCAATAACCGAATCTACGTGGCCAACGCCGGAGACTCAAGAACTGTACTGGGAGTGAAAGGTATCGCCAAACCTCTATCATTTGACCACAAGCCACAGAACGAAGGCGAACGAGCCCGGATATGTGCGGCTGGCGGCTTTGTCGAGGCCCAACGTGTCAACGGTAATCTGGCTCTGTCCAGAGCAATTGGTGACTTTGATTTCAAAAAATCCGCCAATTTGCCACCTGAAGAACAAGTCGTGACCGCATATCCTGATGTAATGGACCACGATATCACCCCAGATGACGAGTTTTTGGTTCTTGCCTGTGACGGGATTTGGGACTGTATGCATTCCCAAACCGTGGTGGAATTCGTAAGACGAGGTATTGCAGCCCGACAGAGTCTGGTGGCTATCTGTGAAAATCTCATGAACAACTGTCTCGCTCCAAAGAGCGACATGACCGGTATCGGGTGTGACAATATGACTGTAATGATTGTTGGAATTTTAAACGGCAAGACTGAAGAAGAATGGTATGATATGATTGCCAAACGAGTTGAAGATGGTGATGGTCCAGTGGCTCCAGAATATTGTGCAGAAATGAAGACCCCAGATTTTGAAGATCCAGAGGCTGGTGGTCAGAATGCTTCGTCGTCATCTGCCGCTGCTGCTGCTGCTGCTGCTATGCATCAAGGGACAGCTATTTCTTTAGAACAACTATTGGGTCAAACTGGTATTCTAAGTGGAATGGCTGCAGCCCGAGCTGGTGCTGGTGGAGCAGGCGATGAAGAGGAAGATGAAGAGGAAGATGGTAACGGACCCCCAATTATGGTTCAGCTTGATGGGCAGACACATTCCTTTTTCCCCGCAATGAACGAGTCTGGTGGTGAATTCGCGAGCCATGAACAAGAATCACGAATTGTTGAAGCCGATAGTGATGAAGAAGCCACTGGAAATGCTGACGATCAGGAACCTGAATCTGCCGATGGCAACGTGACATCGCCGATTCCTTCATCCACTACGACATCTCATGAAAATAACCTGAATAATAATATTAATAATTAAGTGTGTTTTGTTTTGTTTAAACTATATTATTTCTACTTTTATCTATCTGTTGGGTCATCTATTTGGCATTGCTTTGACCAATTGCTATATGGTTAATTACATTTTACGCTATGTTAGCAAAACGCGTATAGCGTCTCACATGAGGTAACAGAATGATACAACTGCCAGTCCCTTCGTATAGCATCATATAGGGTTGGTCCCATCAGATAACAAGGCTTTTTTTCTTTTTTTTTTTTTTTTTTTTTTTTGTCATAGCCAATACTGACGATAATACTACAGAATATAAGCCCGGTTACATATCAAATAGATCAATAGTATTCTTCCACGCTGCCTCGGAAACTTCTTCACAAGAGATGCCTTTAACACCAGCAACAACCTGAGCTACCAGCAAAATCGAGCAGGGCTCACATCTACCTCGAACCATAGCTCCTGGTTTGTATTTCTCCTTCTTCACTGCTTCAAAGGGTAGCAATTCTTCCTTAGGCTTAGAAGCCAAATACGTCTTGTGTGATGCATGAGATGGGCGAATTTCGCACCATGGGCCATCAGTCTCCAAAACCAGCTTGTCCAGAGGGACTTCCTTCACAACGTCAAGGTTTTCTTGAGTCTTCAATGAGCATCCATTGATACCAATATACAGTCCCAGAGCGACATAGTCCTTCATTTCTTGCAGAGTTCCAGTGAAAGAATGCACAACACCGCCACGAGGAAGATGTTCCAAAAATGGTTTCATAATCGAAATGAAATCGTCATGACATGCCCTCGAATGTAGAAAGAGCGGAAGACCCACACGTTTAGCGATCTGCAACTGCTTTTCAAAATACTTCCGCTGAACATCAGCGGGGGCAAAGTTCAGTCTATCGTAATCGATACCGATTTCGCCAAATGCTTTGACGACTCCAGTCTGTTTCCCTTCCAATGCTAGTTTCTCTATGGATTCTAGATACTTATCTGCACCTTCTTTTGCATTTTCAATGTCCATGCTGTGACATGGATGGACACCTACTGTACAAAACAGATTTCTCTCTTCGCTATTAGTATCATTGATCTCTTCTACTTCAGTGGATGATGTTCCATCTTCTTCCACGTTAGTAGCTCTGTGTCGGTAATGTTTGCACAGATTCATAGCTTTTACTGATTCCGAGAGGTTCGATCCAGTCACGAGAATTTTTTCCACATTCATTTTATCTGCTCGATCTAAAACGTTATCGAGATCATTCTGGTGATGACGCCTGCCATGATAAAAGCCTTTGAACTGTTTATCAGTGAGATTGGCGCCTGAGTTAAGTTAGTACCTTGTCCCGGTGAGGTCAATCCCATGGATTTATTCCATTTTGAACCATACCAATATCAGCGAATCTTATTTTACTCGGATTGGTCATTTTAATGCTTCTAGAGATTAATGTTCTTAGCGCAGGGCGCATGTATCTATATTTATATTCCTATAGGCTTTGGTGGTGGTCTATAGTTGTGTGAATTTTTTTTGAGTGGAGATGGAATGGGAAATTCTGATGAGTGTGGGTCGGGCTGTCTGTAGGACATCGTTATGTGGGTCGGATCATTAGCAAGATGACCAGTTATGTGTCACTAATTGGGCTACAGATGACAATAGCCAATATGATCTACTATCTTTGACTGGTCCTGTGTCATTTACAATGTGGATTTCTATGAGAAACGGATTTGCGGAGAATTCGGCAGAACTTCTTTGTCACGTAAGATCTATTAGCCCGGTAGCTCAGACAAATAATGATGCCGTTTACTTTAGTAAACTTGCGATAAGTGCTACTCAGTCTAAACTGGTTTACTAATAGGCTTTATCCTTTGAGACGCACGCTGACTTGTAAAGACTAATGCTCTACCATTATCAGTCATTTGCCTGAGCCTCATGCGGCTCAACTGGGTTGACGGCTCAGTGAACACTGAAAAGCAGACCGGGGCTCCGTCATAGTCATCTGAGAAATATGAGCTTATTCTTGTTTTGATATGTGATTTCTGAGGTCATTGTGCCAGAAAGAATAATCTGGTTGTTGGGGCCAACCAACAAAAAGTGGAGTTTACGCTCGTGGTTTCTTGGCTTAGAATGCCGCACAAGGCTATTGCTCGTCAAGTAGGTCAAAAAAGGTCACACAGGAAATAATAAACCTAATTCTCTTCCATGAGCGAATTAAGAGGATTGCTAAAGTCACTGGGTTCAAGACCCACTCTACGAACTAGCTAAAAAGAGGTTCAACCGGTGTGAGTACGCCAGAACTCTGTCATCATCAACACCCGCATCAGATAGATTATACACAAGAACTACCTAACTTTTCCAGGGTTTATTGAGATCATTAGTAGGATAATTTTGAATCTTATTTGTTCAATTAGATCTAACGACATCTACTATCCATTCTCACACCCACCACAATTGAGTTCGGCATCTAGAAATTACCAGACTTTATACCGATTCAATCAAACCTAACGAACCAACGGCGTCCCCCCGCCCCCCACGACGGGATGATCATACTTTTTATTAAAGGTTGTAATAAGATTAGCAATCTAATCCATCATAATCTGGCTACTCTTAGCTGGACGTTGCACATTCCTTCGGTACAATCTTTACCCCGCAGGGCGGGATTATTTATTACTGTGAACCACTCTGATGTAACGTCCCAGGGGGTCTCTTCTTCTCTCTTTGTAGTGGGTTACTCAGAACGGTGACCAATTTAAGCGAATGCCGTACTAGGAAATTTTTTGGATTCGGTAAATGGAAGAAGGTGCAGGACTCGCTAGATGTGTGCAGGACCCGGATGAGATGCATGAGGTGCCGGTACTAAATGGTGAGCTTAGTTTAGATTACCCCGCGCAGGTAAGGTTGGATTTTGGTAGATTCTTGGAACCTTATAGGAACATTGCATTGTGACGCAAGAATAAGGAACGAATCAGATTATTATAAATAGGTGGTTCCTGCTGTTTCTGTATTATAATTGAATTTGTTTCCTGTTGTGCACAGAGTAAATAACAAAGAAAAAAAAAAAAATAAATCAGCCAACACCAACCTTGAACGCACTGCATTAAATAGAGACTCCCCTATGGTTCACCACAGTAAACTCACTCAATTGTCCAGCTGGGCAATACTAGCTCTCTGTATCGCAGGAGTTACCGCATTCGCGTCGAATCCTGAAGACCAACTAGCCAAAAAACTTGTCAAGAGGCAAGATAGCTCGGATGATCACTTCCCCCTACCGTCCTGCCCAGCTTATACGGACTATGCTTCTGAAAAACACGAGCCGTACAGCGACGGTCCGCTAAAGTTGCCGTATCAACGACCAGAAGAAAAGTGCCGAACATTCAAGTCTGATACGATCGAAAAGATCATTGATGAGTTCAAGACGCGGATGAAGGACCCAGACATGGCAAGACTCTTTGAGAATTGTTTTCCAAACACGTTGGATACCACTATTCGTTGGCATGTCGACGATTTGGATGGCAAGGGCCCGCGGTCCTTCATCATCACTGGTGATATCAATGCTGAGTGGCTGCGAGATTCGCGAAATCAGCTGGTAAATTACCAGGCATTAGCCCCATTTGATAAAGAAATTCGGACTCTACTGGAAGGTGCGATCCACACTCAGGCAGAATTTGTTATCAAGCAACCTTATTGCAACGCATTCCAACCTCCAAAGGAAAGTAACTTATCTCCGAGTGATAACGACCAAAAGGATACTGTCACCCCGTCCGTAGACAACTCTGTGGTATTTGAATGCAAATATGAGTTAGATTCCATCAACGCGTTCTTGGGTTTGAGCAACGACTACTTCGACGCCACAGGAAAAACCAACTTCGTTGATGATGACTGGGTCAGCGCTACTGAAACGGTATACAAAACTATGAAGGACCAACAGATTCCAACTTTTGACGAAAATGGCTCAGTCAATACTCCAATTTATACTTTCCAAAGAGAAACTAGCACTGGTACAGAAACCTTGCCACTGTATGGTGCTGGCAACCCGATCAATAACAATACCAATCTGGTGCGATCTGCTTTCCGACCGTCTGACGACGCATCCATATACCAGCTTTTCATTCCAGCCAATGCTCAAGCTGCGGTTGAGTTGAAGCGGACTGGAAAATGGCTATCCAAAGTTGACGGCCAACAGGATTTGGCCAATAAGCTGACCAAACTAGGTGAAGAGGTCGAAGCAGATGTTTGGAAGTATGGTACTACCAGTCATCCCCAATTCGGGAAAGTGTTTAGTTTTGAAGTTGACGGGTATGGATCCCACAATATCATGGATGATGCCAATGTGCCAAGTCTACTATCCCTCCCAGATATTGGGTTTGTTGATAAAGATGACAAGACGTATCAAAATACCCGAAAAATGATATTCTCCAAACAAGGTAATCCGTACTATTTGGAAGGGCCCTATTTCAATGGTATTGGGGGTCCTCACATTGGTACTAGTAACGCCTGGAGTATTTCCCATCTTCTAAGAATCAGAACTACTGATGATGACGATGAGATTCGAAGGGAGTTAGAGATTGTCAAGAATTCGACTGACGGGCTTGGTCTGATGCATGAGTCGATTGATGTGGACAAGAAGCCTGGCAGCCCAGATGCGTATACACGACCATGGTTTGCTTGGGCAAACACTGAGTTTGCTCAGACAATTTTGGATCTCGCTGAGAGAAAGCCTTATTTGATTTTCAAGACTGATGAAAAGGTTGATCTGAAGTCATTAGTCGGAGGGAAATAGGGGGTACTTATTGTATAATAGGCTTTACATACTAGGAGTAAAAATGTATCTATACTTATGAGCAACAGAGCTAGCCATATAGTTGTATTACTTGAAAAAGCACTTATATTTCGAGCCGCTCTCTTGATTAAGCCCCACACTGCGCGGCTTCCAAGTTTCCCAGCTATACAATATTATAAACCTTTTTCAACGTGTCTCACACTTTCTCTTGTTACACAAACAGTGAGAAAGGTAGTTTCTTAGCAAGCGTTGGTCGAGTGACGTTCTACAAGTAAGTACCGGCCATTTTCACCGGCATGAGAAGGTGGCGGCTGATCTCTCGTACTGTATGTACATTCCCCTCCATCTGCATGCCCATTATCAGCCACCCCGATCCCCAATAGCTGGGAAGCCACAAGAGGGAAGTTCAATACGTTATTAGAGACATTTTGCCCCATCAAATGGGATTTTTTCCCCCAATGAATACGGCTGCACCAGAATAACTAAAAATATAATACCAAGAGAAGAGAGAGAGAGGGGGGGAAAAAAGACCATTCCATGAAACCAATATTCCTTTTGAGAAAGTCACGAAAATGGCCCGTATTATGAATTTGCTTTCCAATGATTTCGAACAAGAAATCACGGCAAGACCAGGCCATAGCTATAGCCTCATGATCCGATTCTCCCACACATAACAATGGTGGGGTATCGCTGATTGTCTCACAGGCCCCAACAGTTGCCAGTTTCAAGACACAAACGGCGTACGGAAGCTGATCCGATGGTTGGTTGAGGCGCACGCAGTGTTCATCTCAAGATAGAAGTTAGTTCATCTGACGACTTTTTTTTTATTAATTCTTTTCTTTCGGGTATGGTTCAGTTCTTCTTGAAGTCCAATTTGGAAATATAACCTGGCTCATGAACCAACCTTCTAAATAGAGTACGAATAGAGCAACCTAACGATCTAAAGCACTAGGTCTACCAGATCGGTTTATCATACTGAGATTATCACATTCATTCTTGCATTAAAAAAAAAAAAAAGGTCGCACGCACGCACCTCAAAATCTATTTTTCGCCTAATACAGTGTGTCGCTCCCCTCGGATCCACACTCTCTCTTTACCTTTTGGTAGCAAGAAAACAAGATCCATTCATAACATACATAATTGCGATTTCTGGTTATTTCGTTGTATATACTAGAAGTATCAGAAAGCATAGAAACACAGACTAAGCAGGAGAGAGGATAGCAAGTCGAAGATCGTAAGCAGAGACATATAACCAGCAAAAGCATAGAAACGGCATATATTTTAGAGTGAGCTGAGTGAGAGAAAAAAAATAAAGAGATCACAATGCAATACGTTGGTCGTGCTATTGGATCAGTATCCAAAACTTGGAACTCCATTAATCCAGCAACACTATCAGGTGCTATCGATGTAATAGTAGTAGAACAGAGCGATGGAAGTCTAAGTTGCTCACCTTTCCATGTACGGTTTGGCAAGTTCTCACTCTTAAGGCCGTCTCAGAAAAAAGTCGATTTCAGTGTAAATGGAGAAAAAACCGAATTACCAATGAAGTTGGGCGAGGGAGGAGAAGCATTTTTCGTATTTGAAACAGAAAATAAGGTGCCCAAAGACTTACTGACGTCCCCTGTGGTTTCTCCTACATCTTCTCCGGAGTACTCACCCGGAACCCCCATTCAGGACGAGGATGACACTTCAGGACTACAGGAACCAGAATTTTTGGATTTAAGTAGTCGAAGTAGGTCTGAATCTCCGGAACCGCAACAACATCATCGACATGTTGCCCACGATGATGACGACTTAGATCTGAACAACGGAGGGGTTTTTGAAAAACCAGAATGGAATAACTCATCGCCGACTTTAGCAAGATCTAGAAGCCCCCCAACTCTTACTAGAGACCAGGCAATAGAACGGGTCCGGCATATTACCAAAAGGCTCGTTGATGTAAATATCCCCTCTAAAATCACTGATAACGGTGAAATCGTCCTCGATATGACTGGGTATAAGTCCGGTGAGGCAGACTTCAAACAAAGTGAGCAGGCCGTTCGTAAGATTCTCGCAGAAGAGTTTGGTGACAATGATTTTGATACATTGGGCCACGATGAGGAGGGGAACCTAAAGATCCTATCAAGAGAAGACACCTTCAATAGTGCCACAATGAGTAGCGGTGGTGGTGTTGGAGGTGCTTATGCATCAGATGATGAAGCCACCGCAGGAAGTAATTTAGCACCATCAGCTTCCGCTTCCTCATCACCAGATCTTGATGATCTATCCATCGATGATTTTGGCCATAGTTACCATGCGAAAACTCTTCGGCTTACCTCGGACCAGCTAAAATCGCTAAAGTTGCATCCTGGTGCTAATGATATTGAATTCAGTGTAAATGGCGGTCGAGCCATTTGCAGCGCACGAATGTTCTACTGGAAGTTTAACCAACCAATAGTAATCTCCGATATCGACGGTACCATCACCAAAAGCGATGCTTTGGGTCATGTACTAACTATGCTTGGACGTGATTGGACCCATTTGGGCGTTGGAAAGCTCTTCAGTGATATCGCCAAGAACGGCTATAATGTTATGTATCTTACTGCCAGATCTGTGGGCCAGGCGGATTCTACTAGGTACTATCTCAAGGGTGTAGAACAGAATGGCTTCAAGTTGCCCGATGGCCCAGTAATCTTATCGCCTGACCGCACTATGGCGGCCCTTAGACGGGAGGTTATCATGAGGAAGCCTGAAGTGTTCAAAATGGCTTGTCTGAGAGACATTAAGAGTCTATTCACCGATCGTAATAATACTGTGACGCCTTTCTATGCTGGCTTTGGCAACCGGATCACTGATGCATTATCATATAGATCTGTTGGAGTACCTTCATCCAAGATCTTCACCATCAATTCCAATTCTGATGTTCATATGGAGCTTTTGGAACTTGCAGGGTACAGGAGTTCCTATGTTCATATTGCTGATTTGGTGGACCATTTTTTCCCACCCATCTCTGAGACATATAAAGTGGAAGAATCATTTACTGACGTCAATTTCTGGCGTGATCCGGTCCCTGATATCAGCGATTTAGAATCTCTAGATGATGGTGGGGAAGATGAAAGTGATGGAGTGACTAATGCGGGCAATAATAATCACAGCAGTGTTAGTAACGGTAATGGTACTAGTAGGGGTCGATCGCCTGAAAAGAGAACAACTTGGGTGGATAGTTCTAAGGACGAGGTTGAAAAACAAGAGCTTGGACGAAGAGAAAAGGAGGATGATGATGATGAAGAAGAAGAAGAAGACGAGGATGATGAAGATGAAGATGATGACGAGGACGAGGACGATGAATCAGGCTTATTTGATGAAGAAGACGAGGACGAATATGACGACTGATTACACGAGATGATTGAAAGAAACCAAGAGTTCCTTATTTATACATGTTAAAGCAGGAACCCTTTAACATACACCAATAGCATAGAATTTGTACACAAACTATTTATTATAAAATTTTAAGTGTGAATCAGAAGCATGCATCACGTGCGTGCCGGTTGATGTTGATCAGACCTTACGAGATGTTGGTAATCAATCATCACCGCTTAATTTGATCGTCGTCACCATTTATAGATGTCGCCACATATCACCTTTGCCACTTTTAACAACGTTTATCACTCTCCAAACTATCACAGTCGTGCTACCGTGCTCTCCAGTATTTCATTAGGCAGTGCTCTTCAAAAATTAGGTTAAAAATAGCAGAAGAATAGGCTGATGGTGGTGTATCTCCAGTAAAGTGGCTAACATAGATTTTCCTTTTTTGGCCTATCAGATTTGTAAGCCCACCGGATCCGCCCGGCCGGCCACAAAGCATCCTTGTTTCTAAGCACAAAAACCAAACTTAGTGGGCCGCGCTCAACGGACACATTTTGGAAGACCGATAAATTCCTTTTACATTCCTTTTTTTTTTTATTCCTTCTCCCTCAAAAACTCATTATTGATAATCCCTTTTCCCACAGGTAAAGCTTTTTTCCAGTGTACTACTGTACCTGTAATAATAATAATAATTTTCCCTATATTCTGTACAGTAGAAACATGTCAGAGAGGAAAAAAACGGTGCGGTTCGCAGAGCCTAGTAGAAAACTTAAGGCTATGGTCAAGGGAATGACCTGCGGATCCTGCGTATCAGCCGTTACTACTGGATTAGAATCGCTGGAAGGAGTCCAGTCGGTGGCAGTCTCGTTAGTAACGGAACAGGCAGCTGTAGAATACGATCCAAGCGTTGTTAAAGCTGATGAAATCATAGAACGAATAGAAGACTGCGGGTTCGATGGCGAACTAATACAGGATGAAGATGGAGAGCAGCAAAAAGATATCCGCACCTTGAAAATTAAGATTTACGGCATGACCTGCTCCGCATGTACTAACAGTGTTGAATCAGCATTAAGAGGAGTCGAAGGGGTCACTTCTGCATTAGTGGCTTTGGCCACTGAAGAGGCCACAGTTAGCTTTGATGGTAGCAAAGTGGGCGCAAGAGACCTGGTGGAGGCAATTGAAGATTGTGGTTTCGACGCTATTTTATCGAAAAGCGTCGACAACTCATCACAGGTAGAAGCATTATCAAGAGTACGGGAGATCCAAGCACATCGCAGAGACCTGATAAAGTGCCTGATGTTTGCTACTCCCGTGTCGATTCTCTCGATGATGGTGCCGAACCTGTTACCCTTTTTAGCATTTCTACAGGTGAGATTAGCCCCTGGTCTCTATCTAGACGACGTGATAATGTTTGCATTAACCATACCTATCCAGTTTGGGGTCGGCAGTAGATTTTACAAGAATGCTTGGAAATCGATTTCCCATAGCAGTCCTACCATGGACGTGCTTGTCTGCATGTCTACTTCATGTGCATTTTTTTTCAGCTGTGCCTCTGTGGTATCTGCTGTAATTGGAGGTAGTAAGCAGCGACCATCTACATTATGGGATACGACCGCTATGCTAGTAACGTTTGTCATGCTGGGCAAGTACCTAGAGAACAAGGCTAAAGGTCAGACCTCTGTAGCGTTATCGAGGTTGATTTCACTAGTGCCAAGCACGGCGAATATCTATGATTCTGATGGCAAGACTGAAAAGACAGTGTCCACTGAGCTAGTGCAAGTCGGCGATGTAGTAATACTACGCCCTGGCGAGAAAGTACCCGCAGACGGGGAGATTCTCACTGGCTCGTCGTATTTATCTGAGGCCCTGATTACAGGGGAGTCGTTTCCGGTTAATAAAACTGTAGGAGATTCAGTAATTGGGGGGAGTGTCAACGGTCCTGGCCGAATTGATTTCAAAGTCACCAAAGTAGGCAGTGATACCAAGCTTTCGCATATCGTACGACTCGTCCAGGATGCTCAAACCTCTCGAGCACCTGTACAGCGGTATGCAGACTTTTTGGCCGGGTATTTTGTCCCGACGGTGATCATGTTGGGGGTTGGTACTTTTGCTCTTTGGATGGTTGTCTCTCACGTTATGAACAACCCGCCAATGGTGTTCAATGCTGATGAAGGGTCATTTATGGTATGCCTTCGGCTGTGTATTTCAGTTATTGTAGTAGCTTGTCCATGTGCTCTGGGCCTTGCCACTCCGACTGCCGTAATGGTAGGTACTGGAGTGGGAGCAGAGCATGGCATTTTGATCAAAGGCGGCGCAATTCTGGAGACTGCTAACTCTGTGGACACCGTGATGTTTGACAAGACTGGTACTTTAACTAATGGCTCTATGGTTATAACCAAAAGTGAAGTGTCTGTCGGTAGCAATGTGAGCTCGAATTTGTGGTGGCGGCTAGTAGGCGCGTTGGAAAGTGGTAGTGAGCACCCCATAGCTGAGTCGATTGTGAAGAAGGCTAAAAGGCATCTGTATGGTGATGATGCTGACAATAACGATGACAAAGAAGAATCTAAAGATTTCGGGGTGGAAATAGACAATTTCGAGGTCAAAGTCGGTAATGGTGTGTGTGGATCGGTCTCTTATGATGGACAGACGTATCAGTTAGTGGCTGGAAATACCGAGCTTTTGGAAATGAACGGGATTTCTTATCCAGATAGCTTGGACGAGATTTTAACTAGTGGCGAAACAGTCATTCTTGTCGCAGTAGATGGCCAGTTCACTGGATGGATTGCTCTTTCTGATGCGGTCAAACCGGAAGCCGCATCTGCTGTGGCGTCGCTCAAGCGGCTGGGAGTGAACGTTGGCATGGTAACTGGTGATCATATTAATGTGGCACTGAAGATAGGGAAAGAAGTGGGCATTGAAAGAGACCGAATCTGGGCTGGAGTGTCTCCCTCTGGTAAAATAGAGTTGATTGAACACTTGCAGAGCAATGAAATTAACTACCATCCTTCAGTTGTGGCTATGGTTGGAGACGGAATCAATGATTCGCCAGCTCTAGCAGCATCCTCCTTGGGCATAGCCATTAGTGGAGCTACAGATGTCGCTATGGAGGCTGCAGATATTGTTCTTCTGAAGCCGGATGCTCTGCTGGATGTAGCGGCTGCGCTACATCTCAGCCAGGCAGCCTTTTACAGGATCAAGGTCAACCTTGTGTGGGCTTTACTGTACAACTTGATTATGATTCCGTTTGCTATGGGGTTCTTTTTGCCATTTGGTATAATGCTGCATCCAATGGTAGCAGGCGCTGCCATGGCTCTTTCCTCGGTATCGGTTGTTGTGTCGTCACTGCTGCTACAGCGATGGCAGCCACCTGAGTATATGCAGAGACAGAGCATTGAAACTGGCTCTAGTGGGTATGGCTCCTGGAAGCTATTCTCATGGATTGACACTTTAAAGGATAAGGTAGCGAGGAGGCTATCTAAGCTTTCAGGACTGATTTCACGGGGTGGTGATCAAGATGGCCGGCAGTATGAGGCAGTCCGGACTTACGAATAATATCTATGTGTAATTGTTTTTTTTTCTTCCTAGTACGAATAATGATCTATATTTAATTGACAATTGGTTATATATATTTGGTCCTTTGCTGTTCAATCATCTCTTGCCATAGCTTTTCCTACTCTTAGATACTTCGAATATATTCCTCGGGTGATGAATCCCAGCCGCACGACAGCTTGTGAATATTATCAGCATCTGAACATCTGGTGAATCCGTAGAACACAAAAATACGACCGAAAAAAATACAAAAGTGTCTGATTTATCACATTGCCGAGTTCTATTTTCTATGTATGCCTACTTGCCAACTGTCGGCTGTCCCCGCAGTTTGCAAATGTTGGGGAAGAAGACCAACAATGGACTCAGCAGAATGTATAAAGCACCCAAAGCACAGAGGCATTCGTAGAGTGATCTCAGTTGCCTGATTCATATGTCATTCTAGCTGACTTCCCCCGGTATCACCTCCCCAGTTACTCAGGGACCGACTATTCGACGGCTCTGATCCGAGTCTCACAATCTTTCATGTGATTTGGCGGAGATGGGATGGGCGAAAAAAAAAAAAGCCCACAGCAAACTGAGTGGGGATCGGCCGCCTCGGCAGTTGTTTGTCCCAGCATTATATAAGTACTGTCTCCTCCGGATTTTTTATTCTTTCTATATTTACCTTAATACAGTATATTTAACAATGGGCCTCGCTGACGGTATGTAGGATGGGTTGGAATACTCTGAGTTGCATGTTTTACTAACAAAGTTTTAGATAACTACCCTTCCTCTGCTCTTTTCGACACTATCAAATCCACTTTGGAATCCGATGAGAAGCTTCGAAAGCAAAGCATCAAAAAGTCTGATGCTATTGTAGTCTTCAAGTTGAAGAACAAGCAAGGCCAAACTCAACAGTGGTACTTGGACTTGAAAAAGGATGGTACTGTTGGCAAGGGTGATCCACCAGCCAAGGCTGATGTCACTTTGGCCTTGTCCGATGAGCACTTTGCTCAACTTGCTGCTGGTAAGGCCAACGCCCAAAAGTTGTTCATGAGCGGAAAGTTGAAGATTTCTGGTAACCTGATGAAATCCCAGACTATTCAAGGTGTTCTTGAATCGTCTCGAAACAAGGCCAAGCTTTAGATTATGTTGTAATTCAATAAATGAGAGTTCTCTAGTGTTTTTTTCCAGTTAGTTTCCGATCATGACGGGTCAAGTTGTTGTATGGTGACTCTTGTTTGTTCAAGTAACTTGTGGTTTTCTATCTATTTTTTGCAGAACATTAGTTGGTGGTATTGATTTAGTAGTATGTTTGATTTCCTGAGTATGCTATATACTTGATTTAGTAGTATGTTTGATTTCCTGAGTATGCTATATACTTGATTCATTGAGTAAACAGTATATTTGATTTAGTGTCCCATACATGGACTGATCGTGGGACACAACGTTGTCGCCCCCATTACCCGATAAGAACTGCGTATACACATGGAATCGCAACTTTGTCATTAGATCTTCTCAGCCTGAGTTCTCAGAGATCCACTAAGCAAGAGACTCTGTGACTATAATTTTGCTTCGGTTGTCGAGTAGTTTTCCTTGTGATTATGCAGGATTCAGCCGCACGTGGAAGACGAACGTGATCCCGACATCGACGACAACGCAAGGCTTACTATGGTTCACTGTGGTTCTTGCCAGGTTCGTTACATGCTACAGAAATTGTCTACCTAGGTGTGTATATATCTGTGTACATAGAGAGATGATTATATAGGAATAGTTTTATGACCTTACCGTCTTTTTCATCAACAAATCAACTTTGTTCTTAATACTGACCAAACGAGTCTTCATTCTGATTCGTCTATTGTAGTCTGTCAACCAGTATCGCTTAGATACAACAACATCCTGGTCCAAATGCTCCTCTAGCCTGTGTATAATAACTGTATTGTTATCGTCATCGACGGTACTACTGCTATGGCAACCGTCAAAATCGCCACTCGGATCGTGGTAAGCCAGCGACAGTGACGACGACCCTGTATCGTCGTCAATTTCCTCAATTGTTTGGAGAGAGCAAGGGCTGCTGTTGTAGTGGTATCCATACCTTCGTCTCCGACGTTTCATTTTAACTCGAAGAAGCTTTTGATAGTCGTTATAGCTGTTCCCACTAAAGCTATTCGGCCTCAATATGTTCCCCCACTGCGAAGGTCTCTTCTGCGCTTGGGAATTGGCTCTTGGTATACTTTTAGACTCTTTCGGCGACTCTAACAGTGGTGGTAGTGCCGAAGAGGGTGCCCCGGTTAGGGACCCATCATGAGGTCTCATGTTGTGAGTAAGCTGACTGTGCAAATCCGACTGGTCGACTAGACATATCAGCATTTCTTTGTGTCGCTGAGTCTGAACTGAACTATGCAATGAAATGTAAAGTCACAAAACAGCTGTATACCGAGGTATATAGTATATCAAATGATAGTTACAGAGACTCTACTGTTACTGATAGTCTATATTGTTATTCCTTTATACCCTCCAAACACTTACAGGATGGTACTACTCTCAGTACACCTTTTCTATGCCAGTATCTAGAAACAGGATATAACTTCGGGATGTCCACTCTATAAAAAAGTACAACTTATTACAACACCAGGGTATATATATGTATACTTCGAACCCCTGTGCTAATCTAATTGACTTTTTAAATTATACTGTGGATAATTCAACTAGAACTACCAAAACACAAAATTCCGCTACTGCCCAAACCTTGAGTCTAACCAAGAAGATCCAGGTATACCGTATACGTCTAACCGTTCTCCTTTATATCTCTCCTGGTCTCCCAATATATGGATCATGCCGATCAGCTGTATATATGGCCAGCGATGTTCACCCCGACTCCTAATCGTGGCCGGTCGCTCATGGTAGTCCAAGCAACAAATGAGATCGAAACATGATATTTTCTGCGGAGCAGAAAAGCTACAAGTTACTTATATAAACATATGCAAGTCGACCAATATAGATGTTACCCCGTGATGAATGTAAAATCGTTTCCTCTATGCCAATTATCTACACCTTGAGGGTCAGCCGTACGGTACTAATAGTCGTCTTTTCTCAGGGGGTTCACTTACACTGGTGGAAGCAGTATTATAAGTCATACATTGCAGTTCCAACACGTAATATTCTGAGACTATATCCCTATCGGATGAAATGGTGCTCTAGATCTTTACGCAACCTTACAACCTTCGTATATGACAAGTAATGAAGGAGTAATCTCAAGCCCAGAGATCTTTTTTAGCCTCAAAAAAAAAAAAAAAAAAAAAAAAAATCTGGTATTTTAACTAGCCCCAAACCTGGCTAGACTAAAGCTAAGAAATCTAGAAAGAAAACTAGAGCATTATTCGATAGCCATAAAAAGGATAGACAAAGCTGCATACCCAATGAGACCGTATTTTAACCTGTACTCATCCGCCACACACAGACAATCAGAGACATGAGCCGCACAGCCATTCTCAGAATTACCACATCGCATACGTCAGGTCTGAACCATATCAAGATCAATAAAACTATTTAGCAGTTCCAAATTCTCATTTATCGCCAAAAACACGTTGGAGATAGTTCTATATGTTTTAAATCGCGTCGAAAACTCCCTGACTCCAATCCTGCCTGGTCTTCATAGTCTCACCGGTCGGCCACATCGTTTTCGCTCCCATCCGGGAAACAGGTAAACAAATCCGACTCCTTCTTTCCTTCTGTGGATTTATACACACAGATTAAAAAATAAAAAATATAGTAGACAAAAAAATAAAAAGCTCTCCCTCACATCATTCTTCCTCGAAAAAACCAAATCTGATACTGGAAAGAGTTTGGAAAAACTAACCATTATTCAGCAACCAAAGTTTACATAAACATAGAGAAAATAAATACCAAAAATGCTGGCTACGCCTTCGCTGGCTAATACCAATAACACACCCTCCAGCCCAAAAAGATCACCATCTCCGGTAAGCAGAAGAAGATCCCATTCGCATTCGCATTACCACACTCCAAAGAAACGGTCTGGAACGAGCCAGTCTCAAACCGGAAAGCCATCTATCCTACAGGTTGGCCGAGTAATCGGTACAACAGCGTCTTCTCATGCAAACTTCAGCGTAGTAGGCAATACCTTAGCATACACGGCTGGTGCTGGAGCAGTGGTTCGGAAATTGTCATCTGAATCTGGGCTGGGTAACGACCAACAAAGATTCTTCTGCACTTCTACCAAAGTGGTTCAAAGTATCCAGCAATCTGTAGCAACTGCCTCTTCTGTACCGACCTGGCTAGCGGAGTATACCAATAACAACTTTCCGTCTCCAGTAAGAGATTCTAACGGCTATCTAGTTGGTGGACTATCACAAAATGACGTTATTCAAAGCACTAGTTTAGGCATAAATAATGAAGATTTATCCAATCTTGCCTCAGGTGCTAAATCGGCAGTCAAAGATAAGATGAAGACTGCAAGCTGTGTAGCTCTGTCGGCAGATCAGTCTCTCGTGGCTGTAGGAGAGATCGGTCACCAACCGCGAGTATTTATTTATTCTACAGCTCCAGACTCATCCTCTAGCACTCCGCTAGCAATCTTGTGTGAGCACCGATATGGGATCAAGGCTGTATCGTTCTCACCCTGTGGGAAATTTCTAGCCACCCTAGGCAATACTAGTGATGGGTTTCTTCACATCTGGCAGCTCTCCACGTTGAGAGAAGGCTCAGTGCATTTGCATTCCAGTAACCGATGCATTTCGGTGATTCATGATATGAAATGGCTGAATTCTTCTACTCTGGTCACTACTGGGGTACGGCAGATACGAATATGGCGACTGGACAGGCCAGGTTCGTCGTCATCTTCTTCTTCAGCAACGACAACGCCTCAGTGGGTCGATACTAAAGCCAATGTTCTTGCTGGCCGAAATTTGGTTCTGAATGAGCATGCCAATAGTGTGTTTGTGTCTGTGGTGCCTTTCGTCTCGAGAGAATTGCATTCAAACAGCTCTGGCTCTGATTGTAGTGCAATTGTGGCGTCAGAAAAAGGTGATATTGCCATAATTCATGCTGACAGTAGTGACGGTAGGCCCATATTCACGCCAAAGTTATCAACGGGTCGCGAGATTTGCTCTATAGCGTTAAAAGGAGAAGACACTTTACTAGTCGCGGGTGCATCTGGAATTACGTCTTACCCAATACAAGGCATTCTACAAGGGGAATATTCTGGATCTGCTACTGGTTATGGGTCTAACGTCCCCAGTAACAGGCCCCAGCAGTATAAAGCAATCGGAGTAAGCTCTGAGTCGCAAGTAGCTGTCCTGACTGCATCTCGTGATATTCTTTTGGATGGTCAAGTTCTGGAAGGCTCACATGCTCAAGAGTTGAATGGCATCAGGACAGTTGGTAAAGATAAGGTACTAACTTGGTCCATAGATGGGGTGATTCGAGTCTGGAATAGCAAAGGCTATTGTGAAAAGGTATACCAGACTAACAGTATCGATCTGAGCATTGCTTACCTAGACGAGAATGTTCTTATCACTGGAGACAAAAATGGCTGTGTGTTTATTGAAGAGCTAGAAGAATCTTCGTCGCCTTCATCGTCATCGTCTTCACCACCACGAGCAACACCTTCGCCAGAGCCAGGCAAGAAATACAGCTTTGTCGCTCACGGATCCAGCGTAGTGGGAATCGATTACTGCAGAAAGAATAATACTTTTGTCACTTGCAGCAGAGATCGAACTCTACAAGTATTCAAAAAACAAACGCAAACACAGGGCGGTGACGGGGGTGCCTGGGAGCTGCACCAAACCTTGCCAGCTCACAAGGGAACAATCCATGCGGTATATTTCACGCCTGATGGAGACCGGATAGTTTCCTGTTCGGCAGATAGGACTGTGGCCATCCACAGACTAGTATCGATAGAAGAGGCGGGTGGTAGTTTTGCATTTGTATCTGAAAAGACAATTAGCCTCAAGACTGCTCCCCTGGACATGTGTCTTGATCAGCAGGATAGAATAATCATCAGTACCGACAAGCACATCATGATCTACAAAGTGTCTGGAGAGTACATGTCATCTTACCGATGTATGGACCATGATACGGTGGGCGGGATTGACTCGATAAATCTCAATGTGATATCCATGGGATCAGTAAATGGTAACCCTTATCTTGCCGGAGTAGCTCCAGACAAGGGAATTCGAGTTTATGATCACTCCACTGGGGTGTATATTGGCACTGACTGGGGCCACTCTGAGGGTATATCCGGCATTACCTGGGTTGAAGACGAAAAAGGTACCTGCAAAATAGCAAGCTCAGGATACGACGGTTGTATATTCCTATGGAACATTTTGGAGCTACATTCAGATCCTTATACACTATCTCTTACACCATCTACTCCTGTGGGCTCAACGACAGGACCATCAGGAACGGGGGCCGCCGCTTCTGGTGCGGCGGCATGGTCTCAAGCAGCCTCACCCAGTCCAACGAGAGTATCTCCAACAAGAAAGATTCTTTCCAGACAGGAATTATCTCGCTTTTTGCCCAAGATTCCCAGCGGTGGATCCTCTAGTCCGTCGCCTTCGGCGTCCCCTCGTGGATCTCGAGTACTCCCTCGAGCTGGAGCTGGAAATAATGGTGGCAATAAGAGGTCTCTCACTCCTTCAAAGAGCATGGTTGAACTGAAGCCTAAGAACAAGTCTTTAGCTCCTTCAGCAGCATCTCCAGCTCCACCAGTTACTCCAGTAGTGCCAGCATCTTCAGAAGCCAGGAGATCAGCTGGAACTGAGGTGGATCAGCTAATTGCCTCTCTGAGTCGATTTCGCGACGTGTATAAGCGAGCTAATCGATCTCAAGACCAGGCCAAGGTTGATAAGCTGAAACAGGAATTGCGATTGACTAGTGCACTTCTAGAGGGCCGGGTGAATGATCGTGCACGGGTTGATGATCTTGTTGAGATGTTCGGAGATAGGCTAGTCACACTGGTGGAGTCCAAGTTGAAATTAGGTGGGGTAGGAGTAGAACAGGATGAGAATACCCCACCACAAGCAGAATAGGTAATATGA
This sequence comes from Blastobotrys attinorum, assembly GCA_030564265.1. NCBI lineage: Eukaryota > Fungi > Ascomycota > Dipodascomycetes > Dipodascales > Trichomonascaceae > Blastobotrys > Blastobotrys attinorum. The sequence goes on from JAJLUM010000027.1 coordinate 20,304, forward strand.
CTTCTTAATGATAACGATAATGTTTATGATAATGATTTATATTTTCTTCTTCTTTGAGCCGAAGATTGTGATTTATGTACAATCGGATACCACCTCTCTCCCTATCACTTTCCACTACAACATAGTAGATAAATTACCTCTTTGCAGAGGGATTCCACCCTTCTGGTTGGTACTCACCGTCCTCCTTTGGAACTTCTTTAGATGCATTGATTTTCCCAGGGGTTTGGACAGAATCATTTCGAGCCTGAAAGTCCTTTTTCAGCGGAATACTCTTCCAACGCTGATCCGCATCGCGAATCAGTCCCTTCAATGCATCCTGTCTCTGTTGATCTTGCCAGAGTTCTTCCAGCGATGGATGGCTTGGTCGGTTGTGCCTCAGCCACTGCACCCATTGTGGAGGAATTCTGTAGTCGACATAATTTTGCGGAATTCGGTATTCTACTATCCTTCTCATTCTGGCAGGGTCGTTGTAGTTTTGGAATTCCCAGAACGTGTTGCCATCTAGATCATACCCGACAAAAAACTTTTTGCGGAATGGTATACTTTTGTTGGATCTCCACTTATAGTATGCTTGTTTCCAAGGCGAGACTTTCCCCTTGAGGAAGTCTATTGACATTCTTATTGCCGTTGGCTGCATGATATTTGAGTAGGCGGACGAATGTTAGGAAAACTTATGAGAAGAAAAAAAAATGGGACAACTATAATTGGAGATTGGGATCGGTAGGGCAGTAGCAGCAGTAAGGGTCTGTGATGTTCCGTAGTCTCTACAAAATAAGCCTAAGTAATGTGAGAATAGAGGTTCAGTTCTGGATGGGATTGTTCTAGATTATTCGTAAGATAAATTCCAAGAATAACTTCCATAAATGGAAATTATCCTTTCAAACCAATAAAAATACTGGTCTTAGAAGCCATAAGCCGCACATACATCCGCCGACTGCACCACGGTTGGGAATTCTGCTTGTGTTATAAATCGGTCCAATTCACGGCACCATTCCAAACAAGAGACCGAGCTGTTTACGAACCCAAACCGTTGGACATACTTTTTCTACTAAATAATAAGGGAAAAAAATACAATGGTGCGATGAGCGTAAGTGTACTGATGAGTATTTTGATTTGCTCCTCTTCTAACTAACTCATATCTAGGACTCTTACACGGATGTACTAGACCAAGTATCGCCGGAGCCAATAAAGCTTGTGGACCATACAACCTCTGGCGGGGCGGATTCCAGTTTGCTGAAACTCAGCGACCCAGTGTCTGGAATATGGGCGAAGGATGTACACATAGACCACTATCAAATCATACAAGGTACGTCGAAGGCTGGGGCGTACGTGGTGTATCTGATTCGGATTGAGACATATATAGGGGATGCGATCAAGATCAATCGACGGTATAGCGATTTTGATGCGTTTAGAGCGGCTTTAGTTGGGCAGTTTGGCAGTCGGGTTAATGAGATCCCACAGCTGCCACCAAAGTCATTTGTATCACGGTTTCGGCCCAGTTTTTTGAACCATCGACAATCTAAGCTGCAGTATTTCCTGTTGTGTATTTTGTTGAATCCTGTGTTTGCGACGTCTAAGGTAGTGAAGGATTTTGTAAAGTATAGTGCGTGATGAGAAATCTATGGATTTTGGAGTAACGAGTGGATTAGTAAAGCGTATTAACAGCTGGTGGTGAGTAAGGGTGTTGGTAGCTGGTAGTTTGAACAAAGGTTTTACTAGCTGATGATGAGAAAAGCATTAGTTAGTGATAGGAGCGTTTTACCGCAAGGCTGTGCATATTGTAGGACTGGTAATATATTACTAGTCGGCAATATAGTGATGGTAATACAGCACTAGTAAGGGATATAATAATGGCAATATATTACTAGTCAGGAACATAGTGATGGTAGTACAATATTAGTAACAAGCATAGTACCAGTAAGGAATATAGTAGTTAGGAATGTAATACTAGTGAGTATTTGCGTATGTGATCAACAATGCTTAAGGAGATAGTACTGGTAAGAGATTGCGCATGTTCTAGTCAGCAATATCAGTCGCACTACTAGCATCAGCGAGTACAATGCTGGTAAGAGACACTTGCAGAAGTACCAATGAAATATAGTAACAATAGTAACAACTGGTAGGTACCACACTGACAGATAACAGCTAGTTGCTGCTCCGATTGATTAGATATCAGATCGTCTCGTAGTTCTGGACTGATTATTAACCAACCTCGGGCAAAGCCGGCCCCGGTGCCACCAGACCACGTGACCCCCGTAGATGAGTCTAGAACTCACAGCTTACAAGAGCGAGAAAGGCCCAGAGCTCTGACGAAAAAAAAAAAAATAATAAATATTTCAAATAAAACTTCTACGCAACGTGGTATATTGGCCCAGACAAGTTGACAAATCACATATATATACGTCTCTATATATATACTTATCGTTACACCCACATCCAATTTTTTTTTCCTTTCCTTTTTTTACTTCTTCTTCTTTTAGTTTAAAAAAGTGTTTTATTCTCGCTTCTCTTCGTTTTTACGGTCATCAAAAACAACTGCTACCTCGACAGCTTGCTTGTTAACTTCATCAACGCCCTTCCTATACAAAAACAAAAGTACTGCAGAATCCAAAAGAATGGTCCACAACCGAGTCGTAATCATTGGGTCAGGCCCAGCTGCTCATACTGCTGCCATCTACCTGGCCCGAGCTGAAATCAAACCAACTCTGTACGAAGGTATGATGGCTAACGGCATTGCTGCGGGTGGTCAATTGACCACTACCACTGATGTTGAGAACTTCCCAGGCTTCCCAACTGGAATCATGGGTTCAGACCTTATGGAAGGTATGCGAAAGCAGTCTGAGAATTTCGGTACCGAAATCATCACCGAGACCGTGGCCAAAGTCGATTTGAGCCAACGACCTTTCAAATACTGGCTGGAGTTCCAAGAGGACCAGCCTGCAAACACCGCTGATGCTATCATCTTGGCCACTGGTGCCAGTGCCAAACGATTGAACCTGCCAGGTGAAGACACATATTGGCAACAGGGAATCTCGGCCTGTGCCGTGTGTGATGGAGCAGTGCCAATTTTCCGAAACAAGCCTTTGGTAGTTGTCGGAGGTGGTGACTCTGCTGCTGAAGAAGCATTGTTTTTGACAAAATACGGTTCCAAGGTAACTGTCTTGGTCCGAAAAGACAAATTGCGAGCTAGTGCTGTTATGGCCAAACGACTGACTTCTCATCCAAAGGTCGAGGTGCTTTACAACACTGTTTCGAAAGAGGCTAAGGGTGACGGCAAGTTCCTACAGGCTGTTGCCATTGAGGATGTTAACACTGGTGAGCAACGAGACATCGAAGCCAACGGGCTGTTTTATGCTATTGGCCACATCCCAGCTACTTCTATTGTTGCTGACCAAGTGGAGACTGATGAGGATGGATATATCAAAACTGTCCCAGGGTCTACTTTGACCAATGTCAAGGGGTTGTTTGCTGCTGGTGATGTCCAGGACAAACGATACCGACAGGCCATTACTTCTGCTGGTAGTGGTTGCATGGCTGCATTGGACTGTGAAAAGTTGTTGTCTGAAGAGGAGGTGAACTAGTGGGTTCAAGGTTTTCAAGAGTATTAGACAGAGTAATCGTGAAACTAAAAGGAGTTTGAAGCGACACGCTGCTTGTTTATATTCAAAGTTTTCTAGAAATTTGTTTATGTCTTTTTCGTTATATTTTGTTCTATAATATGTAATAGACGAGTTTTTGTTTTAGCAACTGGTGTTGGCAACGGTTTTTGAGTTGCATGTACTACTAGTACTTTCTGTCATTCATGATTTTCCTGTAATTCCTGTAATTCAAGTCTATGGTGAAGCCTTACCTCAAACATTCGATACAGTAGTGGTTTCTTTATTAAGTCGTTCCTATGCCATAGTACCCGTGAGGCTGTTACTTACTACCACCAACTAAGATCTCCGGCGAAAAAAAAAAAAAAAAACTTCGCAGGGAATTTTTTTTTTTCTACGCATACACCTCTCCTTACAAACCACAATACACACAGAAATGGAAGAGTTACTTAACAGCTCCCCAGAATCAGCTGATCTGTATCAGCTAATGCTCCAGAATGTCACAAACGAAAATGGAAGCGACGTTTTCACGCAGAAAGAGCTAGTCAACCTGTCAGAAATCTCTGATCCCAAGGAACTCATGACTAGGGTACAAATCTTGATGGACCGACAAATGGTCCAAGCTGTAACACAAAATGGCGAACTTGCATTTCGAGTGATATCACTAGACATGGCTGCCCGAAAGGGCCGTATGGGCGGTGACGAATTGATGGTCTATACCACAATTGAATCGTCCGGGAGAGAAGGTATATGGACCAAAAGCATCAAAGACCGGACGGGCCTCCACCAAACAGTGATCTCTCGGTGTTTGAAAAGCTTGGAATCGAAAAAGGATATTAAGGCAATCAAATCAGTGAAGCACCCCACCCGAAAGATATATATGTTATTCAACCTGCAGCCATCAACAGATGTCACCGGTGGGCCATGGTTCACCGACTCCGAACTCGACAGCGAATTCATCAATAGCCTGCTGATGATTGTGTGGAAATTTGTCACCAGGGAGTCCTTCCCCATTGCATTTGAAGATACTGACAAACTTCAAGAATCATATCCAGTGACCTACAGAGGCTATCCTACAGTGAAGAAAATTCATCAATTTGTTATGACCTGTGGGGTGATCAATGAAGGCACAGATCTTGGTGAAGCTGATGTGCGCAAGTTGTGCGAGGTGCTTGTGTTTGATGATAAGCTTGAACGTCGTGACGGGGGATATACTTATAGATCCACTTGGCAATCAGTAGTGGAAGCTGGTGGAGGTCCCAGGACCATAGAGGTTAAGTCGAATGATGCATTTAACGAGTCTGCATGTGGACAATGTCCTGTTTTCAATCTGTGTGCCGAAAATGGTCCAGTGAATCCAGATGAGTGCAAGTACTATGACGAGTGGTTGGATCCTGCTGTTCGGGTCGCGAACCAGATTGAGCAGGGCTAGTGCGTGTGGTGAGAGGATAGCCACAATGTAAATAGCTTATATGAAAATTTTTATGCATGTCAAACAATCGCGCCCAATCGTTTGTGGAAATTGATTTTCTGGGTACTTTTCCATTCTGCTACTAACTGTAGAAGCAGAATCGAAGAGCGCTGGAGATTTTCGATCACGAGCCGCACTATGTGCGGCTCACTAGAGTAACATCGTTGTATGATATATCAGACAGCAGAACATTAGCCCGTTCGAACTGTTATTACCATTACACAGAATAGCCGTATCGTTAACTTGTTACACATCAAAACATAGTATAACCACAAATAATAATAAAAAATAATATTCAGATAATAAACACATATAAACGCATTTCAAGAAACGCGCACATATAACGTAATCCCCCACAAGCCAGGCCCTCCGCGAGTGAATCTACTAATTTACTCCAACTACATCTCCGAAGAATTCCCTCACTTAGGCCTCCTAATTCCCTTAACGCTTTCTCATCTGAGCCAGCATGTTCTCATATTCCATCTCCAACTCCTTGATCTCAGCATGAGCCTTCTCCAAAGACTGGTTCAACTCATCCCGAGTAGCAACCAAATTGCTCTCCCATTGTCGGAACCGCTTCTCCTCAGCCTTGACCTGTTCGGTGAACCGTGCTCGAAGAGCCTCTTCCTCCTCTTTGAACTTTGGATTATCCAGCTTTCGCTGTCGTGCCTCGCCAAACTTGCGAGTTTCCATTTCATGGGACCGGTAAGCCTCATAATGCAACTCCTCAGTGGACAAAATCAAATCCAGCATGTGCGTTCGAATCAACAAATGTCGCAATTTGACAAAATCGCAATGCTCCTCATTCTCCACCTCAGCAACACCCCATAAATATTGTCGTCCACGTACAAGCCGTCCATCAACTGTTTGGACTTCATTTTCGGAACCGATAATGGAAAATGGCATTGCCTCCATTAGCTCAGATACTGGGTCAGCGCCATCCACCGCTTCAGCATGGTCTACAGATGGCTTGTACACATTGATGCCCTGGGCAACCAAAATCTGACGTACCTTGTCCTTGAATTCTTCAATTTCTTCTGGAGATAGTGTGTCTGCTTTAGCAATTACTGGAATAACGTTTACTCGTGTGCTGAGTTTTTTGATGGCCTCAATATCCAATGGTTTCAAGGAATGACCACTTGGTCGGATGAAGTACAAACAGGCATGCACCCTCATGTCAATTCGATCCTGCCGGTTTGGTTGTTGCTCTTGTCGCATGTAGCTTTCATGCTGGTCGTCGATGAAGTCGACGACTGGTTGCCATGCTTCGTTATTGTTGACATTATCACCAAACCCTGGTGTGTCAATAATGTTTAAACGTAGTTTGAAGCCTTGCTCTTCCAATTCTGCTTTGGTGACACCAATTTCCACAGTTTTTTGAACAGGGTTTTTGTATCTGCTGGCATTGTCGAAGTAGTTTTTGACAGTTGTGGAGAAGAGTGTGTTGATGAATGTGGTTTTACCAGTTCCACTTTCACCAGCAAGCATAATTGTAAACGTGGCACCCCGTTTTGAGACGATTTTATGTCTAGTAACAAGTTAGTTTCTGAATATATTGCCTGTATATTGACATACCTCTGATTAGGCAAATGAGCCAGTCCAATGTCTTCAGTCATTGTTGTGTGTTGTTTAGTATGGGTCTGTTAAAAAAAAAAAAACTGATATATATATATATCCTGGAACGGAAAGTGTTAGGAAAAAGGGGGACGAAACGAACACTCTACGATTTTTCCTATAATCCTAGTGCGCTGGTGTTAGATTTTTGAATGGGAGCGTGTTTTTTTTTATTTTTTTTTAGGGCAAGGGTTTTGACACGCAGCTGATTACCCGGCACCCTTAGGCGTGACTTTCACGTGACGTGGAAAAAATCTTCTTCCCAACGCTACTACTACAGCCAACCGGCGCCTTCCAGGCTTAAATATTACATATTGCACTTAAAATCACATCACAGAACACATAAAGGATTGAATATCGTTCTGAATACTAATATTCTCTACTAGATCCTTTGTGACAATGTATAGAATACCTTTGGTACGGACGACTAACGTCATCCTACCAACAACAAAACAGAATTGGATTGGACTGGCATCTAAGAGTATACGACTAACACGATCACCGTCGTCGTCACAATTGTCATCTGGTGCTCGAGTTATCCAATCTCAATCTCTGCATACTTCTAGTAGGCTGCAAAAAGAGCAGCAGCAGCAGAAAAACCAAAAAGAACAACAAAATCCCAAGAAACTCTTTGAGATCCAATTTGGAAAATTTCCAAATCAACAAAAGGATAACAAGGGCCAATCCCCTCCTCCACCTCCTCCACAACCCCCAAGTTGGGTAAATATCATTGGACTGACTTCATCAGTCTTTGTAACTTATGCATTACTACGAATTTTGGGCTTTGGTGGAGTGGATGGCCCAGAAATCACCTGGGAAGAGCTAAAGCGGGACTACCTAGATCGTGGCCTGGTGGCAAAAATCGTCCTCGTCAACAATCAAGTAGCCAGAGTTTATCTGACCACCAATACTCAATCAATGGGTAATGATGTAGTGCATTTCACAGTGGGCTCTGCCGAGACATTTGAACGTAATCTGGATAAAGCTCAAGACGCTCTGGGAATAGCCATCAATGATAGAATCCCCGTCTCATATACTCATGAAGTAGACTATGCTGCTATGCTATTGAGCTCTCTGCCTATGATTTTACTGGTTGGTGGACTGTTTTTCGTGATTCGATCCGCCACTAGTGGCGGTGGCGGTCCTGGTGGGTTCAACTTTGGCAAATCAACTGCTAAACTGTTCAACCAAGAGACCGATGTAAAAGTCAAATTCAAAGATGTGGCAGGAGCTGATGAGGCCAAAGCCGAGATTATGGAATTTGTTGAGTTTTTGAAGAACCCTCAGAAGTACGAAAAACTCGGCGCTAAGATCCCTCGAGGAGCCATTTTGTCTGGTCCACCCGGTACTGGTAAAACCTTGATTGCAAAAGCTACTGCTGGTGAAGCTGGAGTGCCCTTCTTGTCTGTATCTGGTTCAGAGTTTGTTGAAATGCTTGTAGGTGTTGGTGCTAAGCGTGTACGAGATTTGTTCGAAAACGCTCGGAAAATGGCCCCTAGTATTGTATTTATTGATGAAATCGATGCAATTGGCAAAGCCCGAGGCAAAGGTGGCGGTCATGATGAACGGGAATCTACTTTGAATCAGCTGTTAGTTGAAATGGATGGGTTCTCTAGTTCTGATCACGTTATTGTAATGGCTGGTACGAACAGATCTGATGTGTTGGATCCGGCGCTTCTGCGTCCGGGTCGGTTCGATAGACATATCATGATGGACAATCCAGATATATCTGGCCGAAGATCCATTTTTGATGTTTATTTAAAAAAGATCAAGACCGACGTCGATTTGGAGTACCTCAAAGGTCGACTGGCAGCATTGACACCTGGGTTTTCCGGTGCAGATGTGTCAAACTGTGTCAACGAGGCTGCTTTGATTGCTGCTCGGGATAATGCTAAGAAGGTCAAAATGGATCATTTCGAAAGGGCTATTGAACGAGTGATTGCTGGACTGGAGAAGAAGACTCGAGTCCTGAGTCCAGAAGAAAAGAAAACTGTGGCTTATCACGAGGCTGGACACGCCATTTGCGGCTGGTACCTGAAATATGCAGACCCACTGCTTAAGGTGTCAATTGTCCCACGAGGACAGGGGCTTGGTTATGCCCAATACGTGCCTTCTGATGTTCAACTGTTGTCAGAGAATGAGCTCGTAGATCGTATGATCATGACTCTCGGTGGCAGAACTAGTGAAGAGATACATTTCGACACTGTCACATCTGGCGCGTCGGATGATTTCAAAAAGGTCACTGAAATTGCCACTAGCATGGTGACCCGGTGGGGTATGTCTGATAAAGTAGGCTGGTTGAACTTTGAGGAGGACGAGGGACATTACTCCAAGCCGTTCTCAGAAGAGACTGGAACGTTGATCGATGAGGAAGTACGACGAATTGTGCAGCAGGCGCATGATAAATGTATGGCTTTGCTCAAATCCAGACAGCAGGAGATTGAGTTGGTAGCCCAGGAGCTGTTGTCTAAGGAGGTTTTGACTCGGGATGATATGGTTCGGCTGTTAGGTCCTCGAGAGTTCCCAGAACGGAATCCAGAGATTGAACAGTATTTTGACAACAAGGAGCCACCGATGGCTGGCGCTGCTGCTGCTGCTTAGGTTAGTTAATGTACTTCATTTTTGTAAATAACATGATAAAGTTTTGTGTACTATTGTCGAGTAGATAAGGGGTTTGTGGGATAAGTCAAAGAGCCGCACGTGCGGCTTCTAGCAGGGTTTAAGAATGCTGTATGAATAATAGACCCCTGATGCGGCTTCTAACAGGGATTAAGAGAGCTATACAAATGAAAGACTGGAAATACTGCTAGCCAGCCGCTTGAAAGCATACGGCGACACACCACCCAGAGTGTAGTAGATTGATGGTGATGTTAAAATTAGCATAACGTCGGTCCCTTTGGCACACCAAAATTGCCTCCCTATTGCTAAGCAATTACTCTAGAATACATGTCGCATGCGGCTCTTTCACAGGGGGGAAATTCGGGAGCGGCGTCGACATGAATTTCCAGATTGTGAAAACTATTCTTGTACAAATTCAATCTCCAGCTTCGACCGACCACCGAGCTAATATCAGTGGACAAAACTTGTGGGGCCGTCGGCTGGAACTACTAGTGCTGCTGCAGATCCACCCACTCCTAAGCTGCATGTCCAGCTCTTCTCCCCGCATACTGCTGATGTGTCCCGTCGGACTACTCAATGGGGCAAAGGAACAATTCTCGAAATCAGGACTTTAGTACGATAGCCTATGCTTATGGAAGCTCTAATAAACATATCCGGTATAATGATCCGACCGGCAGAATCACCTCGGAATGTGTTAGAACCCATATGCCAATCCGTCAGAAGTGGCCCAATTAACCTCTAGAGAAAAAATCAATCTTCTTTTTTCTTCGCGGAAATAAAATGTAATGGAATAGAATAAAAAAAAACACCTTTTCGTCGTCAGAACCCTACAGATGTTTTCAATTGATATTGATAACCAATTGCCAGAAGTGCTTCTCTTCACTCTCTGCCTCCCCACCGGAACACATTGTTTTGGTCAATTCCTCGCTCCCGTAAATTTCCTCTTTCTCTTTATTCGGAAAGACCCGTAGGAGCCTTAACTCACACCACCCCACTTGGAGCTCACGTCCCGCGCTGGTTTTCATAAACTCTCACACCATATTATTCAGTCATCGTTTTTCTCCGGGCCAATCACTTATTAACCGCCTCCTCCTGTGCTATATCCTGTTGTCTGGTGCTTTTACCCCTCTGTTAAGGCCTTTCAACTTTTTTCACCTTTTTTTTTTTTTTCACCTTTTCATTCTTACATACAGAAAAGCCTTTTGAATCTTCAAATTATTTTTGTTTATCTCAATTTATTTTTTTGATATATATAGAAATGCTCAGAACTAGAGTAACTCAATCAGTCAGACGAGTACCATTGGCTCTCTCGGCTAGACTCCAATCCACCTGGGCAAACGTCCCACAAGGTCCTCCAGATGCCATTCTGGGTGTCGCTGAAGCCTTCAAGAAGGACACCTTTGAACAAAAAATCCTTCTAGGTGCTGGAGCTTACCGAGACGACGTTGGAAAGCCATACGTCTTGAAATCCGTCAAGGCTGCTGAACATGAAGTTGTCAACAGCAACATGGACAAGGAATATGCCGGTATCACCGGTGTACCAAGCTTTGTAAACTCTGCAATTGAGTTTGCCTATGGATCTGGATCCTCTCCTCTGCTAGAAGGTCGAATTGCTGCAACTCAGTCCATCTCTGGTACCGGTGCTTTGCGAATCGGCTCTGCATTTTTGGAACGATTTGCCAAATCCAAGACCATCTTGGTCCCATCCCCATCTTGGGCCAACCACCAAGCTGTTTTCAAGGATGCCGGCTTGACCCCACAAAAATATGCCTACTACGACAAGGAAACCATCTCCTTGGACTTTGAAGGTATGGTTCGAGATATCGAAGCCGCTCCAAACGGAACCAACGTTTTGTTGCATGCCTGTGCTCACAACCCAACCGGTGTCGATTTGAGCCAGGAGCAATGGAGAAAGCTATCTGAAGTTATGAAGAAGAAGGGTCACTTCCCATTCTTTGACATGGCCTACCAAGGTTTTGCCTCTGGTGACCCAGTTAAGGATGCTTACGCCGTCCGATACTTTGTTGAACAAGGTCACGAAATCGCATTGTGTCAATCCTTTGCCAAAAACATGGGTCTCTATGGTGAACGAGTTGGTGCCTTCTCTCTGGTTTGCGGCTCTGCAGAAGAAAAAGCCCGAGTTGAATCCCAAATGAAGATTTTGATCCGACCACTATATTCCAACCCTCCAATCCACGGTGCTCGAATCGCTGCCAAGGTGTTGAACGATCCAAAATTGAAGCAAGACTGGCTTGAAGAGGTCAAGGGTATGGCCGACCGAATGATCAAGATGCGACATTTGTTGAAGGAGAATTTGGAGCAATTGGGTTCCAAGCACGACTGGTCTCACATTACCTCGCAGATTGGTATGTTCTGTTACACCGGGTTGTCTCCAGAGCAAGTCGACCGGTTGTCCAGTGAGTTTTCTGTCTACGGTACTCGAGATGGCCGAATTTCCATTTCTGGTATTAACTCTGGCAATGTCAAGCGACTTGCGGAAGCCATTCACGCTGTTACCAGCAACTAGATTTGTCAGTGATCTGGGGTTTTTACTATAACGAATGTAGTGAAGTAGCAAGTAGCTGTAATTATTAAATATCTATTTAAACTACTCTGTGTAAGCTGTAAGTGCGATTGGCTTTTGAATACCGGTGACCCCAGGGTTGGCATTTAGATTTGGTCTGCTGAGCCCAAGGTTTTAGGACCAGTGAATCGGGCATTGAGTCTGTCAACATGGTAATTGAAAACTAAGGGCTGAAGTTTCTCAATTCCAAGTTTTATGTATGGCACTTGCCCATGCCGATATTTTTAGTTTTGATATACAAACTTTACCTATAAATAAGACCACTACTGCCTGTGATGACCTACTTTTTATATCTAGAGCGGTCTGTTCTAACACTGATCTGTATCTTCCCTCGTTACTGGCAATTTTATTCTTCTTACTTGCCAAATATCAATTTTATCACGATTCAAAGCACGTGGGGGTCGTCTCAAACATTACGCGCACGGTTTTTCCGTAACTGTTTTCTCCGCTCACAGAAGAACAAAAAAAAAAAAAAAAACAAGCCTTGCTGTCTCGTGTGACCTAACCAATTCTCCTCACCTCACTAAATCAACTAATCTTTAATCATGTCCACAACCATCCAGACAACCCCATTCGAAGGCCAAAAACCAGGAACCTCCGGCCTGCGAAAAAAAACAACCGTGTTCAAAACCCCAAATTATGTTGAAAACTTTGTCCAGGCCATCATGACCTCAATTCCCCAGGGTAGTTCCGGAGCTACCTTGGTCATTGGTGGAGACGGTCGGTATTACAACGACGTAGTAATCCAGCGAATTGCTGAAATTGCTGCTGCTAATGGAGTACAGAAACTGATGATTGGACACAATGGTGTCCTGTCCACTCCAGCCGCATCCCACGTCATCCGGAAATATAAGGCCACTGGAGGAATCATCCTGACTGCCTCGCATAACCCAGGTGGACCAGAAAATGATTTTGGCATCAAGTACAATATGGAGCATGGCGGTCCAGCTCCCGAGTCAATTACTAACAAGATCTACGAGGCTTCTACAAGGATCTCGGAGTACAAAATTGACAAGTCAATTGGCAATGTAGACCTGTCTGCGGTGGGGTCTGCCAAATATGGCAATTTGCAAGTGGAAATCATTGACTCTGTGGCCGATTATGTGGATCTTATGAAAGACATCTTTGATTTTGACTTGATCAAGGAGTTTTTGTCAAAAAATTCCGACTTCACCGTATTATTTGATTCCCTTAACGGTGTCACTGGGCCATATGGTAAGGCCATTTTGCTTGAAGAACTCGGTTTGCCAGAGTCTAGTGTGCAAAACGCAACCCCTCTACCCGATTTTGGAGGACTGCATCCAGATCCAAATCTTACTTATGCTAAAACACTCGTAGACAGAGTCGACCGAGAAAACATCCCATTCGGTGCGGCCTCTGATGGTGACGGAGACCGAAACATGATCTACGGAGCAAAATCGTTTGTGTCCCCAGGAGATTCTGTAGCTATTATCGCCCACCATGCTGAACTGATCCCATATTTCAAAAAAAATGGGGTCTTCGGGCTGGCTCGATCTATGCCAACTTCCGGTGCCATCGATCTCGTAGCAAAGGCCAAAGGCTTGAATTGCTATGAGGTGCCAACAGGTTGGAAGTTCTTTTGTGCATTATTCGATTCTGACAAGCTGTCAATCTGTGGTGAGGAATCATTCGGTACTGGTTCTAATCATATTCGAGAAAAAGATGGTCTGTGGGCCATTGTCGCTTGGTTGAACATTATTGCCGGGGTCAACAAGCAAGACAGCAGCAAGAAGTCTATTGCTTCCATCCAGTCAGAGTTTTGGCAAGCATATGGTCGAACATTTTTTACCCGATACGATTATGAAAATGTTTCCTCTGAGGGGGCCAATAAGGTTGTCACTGATCTCACTGGCGCAATCAAGGCTGATGGATTCGTGGGCCAGACTGTTGCCCCAGGGTTGGTTGTGAAGGAAGCCGGAGACTTCAGCTACACTGATTTGGATGGGTCGGTGTCTTCCAACCAGGGGCTTTATGTGAAGTTTGAAAATGGTGCAAGGTTGGTACTACGATTGTCTGGAACAGGGTCTTCCGGGGCAACCATTCGGCTGTATGTTGAACAGCACGAATCAGACAGTGCCAAGTTCCAGATGGACGCCCAAGACTACCTGAAGGATACGATTGCTGCTGCTGTGCAATTCTTGAAGTTCAAGGAGTATGTTGGACGGGTTGAACCTGATGTAAAGACCTAAACTGGGATCATATTATTTTAAACTTATTGCAAGTGTAGTTCAATATAGTATATTAGTTCAGTTGTTTCGCTAGCTAAATTGTGTGCCACCGAATACACATCACTGCCACTAGTAAATGAAACTCACACCATTTTAACTAGTCCTGACCACTGGAATATATCTTGTTGACATTGTTGATATATCGAGTTTTCAGTAAGGGCTCGCCATTGGCGTTTTTCTTGGTAACCATCTTGAGCAGCAGCTCTCTAGCCCGATTCTCATCAACCCCAAGGCTCTTGTTTTCCGTGGTCTGCTTGTACTTGGATATGTACTCTCTCCATTGCTGCAGCGGAATATTGGAGGCTGCCGCCAAATCGTAAGCAATAACACCAATGTACTCTCTGCAAACTCCAAGAAGTGTTTCCTGTGACTCGCCCATATGGCTGAATCCTTCCAGCCGGTTTCTGAAGTCTACCACTGGATTTTCCTGGCCAACGCTAGAAGGCATATTCGCCGGTACGTTTGTCGAAGGTCCAGGTATTGCCTCTGTCGCTGACTCAGATTCTCGCTTTGGAGCCTGGAGATCAGCCAATGGAGTAATACCTGGCCCAGCCTTCGAACTGGACGAATTGCCAGCAGTTTCCACTTTCCCAGCGATCAAGTCGTCAATGTTTATATCCACAGGCTGAGCAGCCTGACCAGCAGCGTTCTGCTCGTCATTTTTCTGTTTAAGATCTCGCTGTTCCTTAGCAGACAGTACCCTTTGGATGTCTAGCTCACCACTTAGCTCAGACAAAATTGGGGCCACATCTGCAATTGTCTCGTACGAAGGATAGGCATGTTCAACAAACTCGGGAGGTATCTGCGGCAGAGCTTTTGTACCGTTCATGCTACACCATTTGATAACTTGCTTGTATCGAGCCCGCGTAGGATTGTGGATTCGCATAGTGTCCAATGGGTCGATAATATCCAGCCCGTGGTTGTTTTTTTCGGAAGGGTACGGTGTTAGCATCATCGTATCAATCAAGTCTCCGAACAGCCTATTCATCCTATTACTCGGGATCCGTTCTTTACCCTCTTCGCTTTCCTTAGTCACCAACTTGCCGTTGATAGTCCGAGGTTCCTCAAGACTTGGGAATTGGTACTGCCGAAAGTCCTCTTTGTACGGTAACCTATCCAGTATTAGGACTGGCTGGTTATTCTCCTCGCCGAAGTATGGAATCAGAACAGACATAGACTGCTCAGTGCGAGAGTTCTTGCCTGCAACTTGGTCGACATGTCTCGCAATTAGATAGTAACCGCCTTTTTCTAGCGCGGCTACGAGTGCAGTCATCTTCAACTGCTCAGATTCATTTTCTCCAACTATGTAGTTAGAATTAGTCCCACTGCCCATAATATACCACGGCTTGAACTTTTCCTGGGGTATCAACCCATAGAGGTCAATCTTACTGGGTTCATCGTCCATCCGTGCAGCCTCTTTTGTTTCATCATCCACTGGAATCAAGGATCGCCCAAATCTGTATCCAGCAGTGAGCATTTCTTTCGGTACCACCTCCCAGTCCTCTGCGTCACCGTCTTCATCTACTACACGCACTTTGGAATCATCATTTTCCATTGCCTTGTAGTCTGTCACCCGCTCTATCGGGATAGCTTTCCCACTGGAATTGAGAATGCAAGTTTTAGCAGAGGGCACGTTAGGAGTACGTATAAAGGCCGAAACCGACACTCCAATCTCTAACGTATTACACCCTAATTCGTCACTCAATTCGCTGTTACCGAGAATCAGAGTAGATTTTTTACCGCGAGAAGCTGGTTGCCGAATTGCCTGCCTGATGATCTCATCAGACACCACGTGGAAAGGTTTAACCTCTAACGATGCATATGAAGCAAACGAGCTAAGCTGCTGAATGTTTTCCCATCTGTTTTTGCCCTCTGACCCCTCGTCACCCTCGACTTTGCTGCTTTCGTGTACCATCAACTCGAAATCAATCCCGTACACATGAAGCGTAACACCCTTCTCTACCAGATAGTCCCGCATCTTGGAGGTGTTGTCAGTATCCCATTGACACGACATGGTACCATTAGTGATGACATAGATATTGCGGATATACTTGTACTTGCCGATAAAGGCTTCCATTATGTCAGTTCCAGCTGTGATGTATGACATGAAATCATCGCCCTCCAGGGTCTGGCTGGGCACCAATTCCGTGAGGGTATCTTGTAAACGTTCCAAACTTGCTAGGCCATCGAACTCCATCACAGTATGAGTTGTTTCACCATTGGAATCGTTTGTTCTGAATGCGACAACGCCATAGCGATCTTGTTTCGTATTACGATACAGCTTTCAAAAAACGTTTCCCTAATGTTAGTACAAAGTTTTTTATATCAATGGGGATTGCCTACATATTCGAGATAATTATCTTCGATGAATCTTTTACCCCACACTAAATCTGACACTGATCGTCCATTGTGACGTCGTCCCATGGATTCGCCGACATCGATTAAATACAGGGTCGCTGATTTCGACATAGTTGTGTGATAATCGAACGCAACGCCAACGCGGAGCGGTGGCAATTTGAAGGCTTAATGAAATTAAATTTTGACCGTGTTTTTTTATGTGGGGCGGATTTCGCGCGGCTGATCGTCTGACGATTCTGTGTGATTAGGGAGATTATATGTAGTTAAGCGAATTTTACTGGCAAATTATCGAATGAATTGACAAAAACTGCATGAACCTATACGGAACCTGGCACTAGCCTGACGGAGAGTATAGCTGAAGTGTTCAAAGTGCTGAGAATGGGCCGGTCAGCACTGAGCAAAACGTTGCTTTCTTACTCGGCCAGCTGGAGCAACATTTGGTGAGAACATCCACTAACTGTTTAGGATGCATATTTATATGATAAGCATTTTTTGAATCACAGACTTGGTCTTTGATGAAGTTTTGTATCCCCGATGTGATTGAGCCTCACGAGCCGCACGAACGTTCCGAATCCTCTAATGCGTGCTAGCAAAGGTGATAAAGATGAACTACTAGAGAAAAGACTCTACGTTTTTAGAGAAATTTACGATATAGTTTTACTTACCAAATGTCGAATTCGCATCGCTTCCTGAACAGGAAGCTTTGAATTGGCTATGTCGAGCTATTCGATTGAGAAACTAAGTTATGGTCATAGTATGTCTGCATAAAATCGCTAGCCAATTGTGCTTTCAGTAAGGTTTAACTATCTTGATTATTCAACGAGATTGACCCTCAAAAAGAGAGCTATAGATAAAAGAAAACAAAATTCTACTACTATATGACCAACGTTCAAAAGATGATTAAAGTTAAACACAGTGACTAAATTCCGAGAACTCCATTGGAACGTAAAATAATAAGCCCAATTAGATCTCCTAAATTAGATAGAGGTAATTAATGTTGTTTAAAAGTTGATAATCATCGATTTATAGTTTGGAGATAGCTCTCACGAGATTGCAATGGCCGTACTGCATCTAATCTCGAATTCAATTTTAGCAAAAGCTCCAGATATATATAACGACAAGAAAATGCACAGAAAA
Organism: Blastobotrys attinorum; assembly: GCA_030564265.1. Classification (NCBI taxonomy): domain Eukaryota; kingdom Fungi; phylum Ascomycota; class Dipodascomycetes; order Dipodascales; family Trichomonascaceae; genus Blastobotrys; species Blastobotrys attinorum. The sequence continues at coordinate 37,932 of JAJLUM010000027.1, forward strand.
ACATTCTAAATCCCAACCAAATAAAAAATTGCGGCAATGTTGTCATACCATACTGTATTTGTATTCCTCTTTGTAGCATCTTTCATAAATGCAGCACCATGGGGCTGGCAGGCGGTCATAAAGTTCATTCCTGGACATCACTACGTGGGGTTACCAAGCAGCAGAACAAATAATGGTTATGGGAATCTAATTGAAGACTACAATGAGGATACTGAATCTGATTCAAGAGCTTCTCACCAAGCTGGGAAAGCTATTCCCCATTATGTGCAAAAGTTTTATGACAATGCATTGACAGGTACGTGCGGCGCCAAAGTATCTGGATCTGGATCCCAATCTTTCATCCAACTTGCATCTGGTTATAAGACTAATTTTAAAAAGAAGGGTGAGGTAAACTATTGCATGAACTCTGACTAAACTGTGGTGTTTCTGTCTGGTCCGAGTGGTAGACTGGCTAATATGGATGTGGATTGTGATGGAGACCAATCAGATGTTGGAGATGGGCGGTGTCGAAACGACCCATCAAATCTTGGCCAGACAGCTTTTAAGGATCTCCTTCCGAGCTATGGGACTAAGTCAAAGGACTTGAACCCTAATTTTATCCCATATGTAGTTCTAGGAAACGACATACACGGTTCCAAGAGATTTAGCCCAGAAGATTTTGGAATTAAGCCATTGTCAGTAGTTGCTGTGGTATGCAATCACAAGCTTTTATACGGAGTTTGGGGAGATACTTGTGGTCTCCATCAACCTATGGTTGGAGAAGCATCGCTGTCCTTGGCAACCGCATGTTTCGGAGATTCCATGGATGGGAACAATGGCCACGAGAAAGAGGATGTTTTGTTTATGGCCTTTCCTGGCGACGATGCGGTCCCTGGGGCAAAAGCTAAATGGGATGCGAAGAGCTTTCAGGAGTTTGAAGATTCAATCTCTGATATTGGAGATAGACTGGTCCAGAGGTTAGCGATCTAGTTGAATCTCTACAAGTGTAGTGCTTCATGCAGGATCGTATTTTAATTCTGGTACACTTATTTTTGTATTAGATACACTACAATTTCTCAAGCGGTACTTTTTGTACTCAAAGAAACTTTATTGAATTCATTTATTTTTCAATTTCTTAAAATTTTCTAGATCACTACGTAGTTTCGAACAGTTACAAAGTAGTGCGTCTTCAAGTACATAGACTACCAATCATCGTCATCTTCGTCATCACTTCTGTGGGCAGTAGATCTCGCCTTCAAAGCTTGAGCCAGACCCCCAGCAAGCTGGTTATTCTGCTGCGACTTTTGCTTCAACGCCTCTGCCAGACCAGATCCCATAGACCCCGATTGAGCCAAATTAACATTGGAAGATGAGGCGGAATTGCCGTTGCTGCTACCACTGGGAGCCTGCAAACCAGCCGGCTTTGGCTTCTTTGGTGGAGCAGGCGGTGGAGCCTTCTTCTTCACCGCTGGAGCTGCAGGCTGGCTGATTTCTTGCACGTAGGCTGACGGAGCCCATCCTTGTTTCGAATCGCCTTGCTTTTGGGCCAACCACCAGCCATTGTCTGATTTCTGTAGAATGATAATGACTTCATCGGCAGTAATAGAGAGCTGTGCATCAGAACTGCCTTCAAAATCAAACAGAACTTTAGCAGTAATTTGTCCTGGTGGAGTAGCAGCAGTTGGAGGAGCCGGAGGAGGAGGTGGTGGGGCGACTTTTGATTGTCTCTTCTGAGCCACAGGAGTCGACGACTCGGCAGCCGCATGAGTTGGGGCTGAAGTTGCGGCGGACGAAGCTGCCACAGCCGCAGCCACTGCGGCTGAGTTTGGTTGCGGCTGTGCGTGAGATGATTGTTGCTGGATTACAGAGGGCTGTTCTGGAATCATTGGCTTGGAGTTAGTTGGCAAGCTTTGGGCCTGTGGAGGTGGCCGAGGCTCAGAACGCTGTTGGGGCCTTGGCTGAGGTGTCTTTCGAACCGGAGGCCGAGAAGAGGATCCTGATTTTGGTTTGCCCTTGGGCTTTGGTTGTGAAACTGAGTTTGCAGGCTCGCCCTGAGGAACATGAATAGTACCACTCTTGTAAAGATCTCCGTTCTGTGGAGCAGTGGAGTCCTTCACAACCTTGACAGTAGTCGGCTTGCCAGGCTTCTTGTTGTACTGAATGGTACTGTCAATCTTGACTGGCACACCCAGCCACGTGACCAATTCAGTCTTGAAGGTACACCAAATGAAAGGATCAGGCTCGCTTGAGGACCCAATATTCAGCCCCATCCAGTCGTCTCTCATGGTAGACATGCTAACGGAATGTATGGATGAAGTGGCAAATTGACGCTCAATGGCAAACTGCAGTCGTCCATTCAAAACCTGTTCATGTATAATGTAAAACTTACCAGCAGTGACAACAAAGATTCGTTCCAGCCTTTGAGAAGATCGGCCAAACTTAGCATGCAAAATCTCGCCACGAGCCGAGAACTTTACCTTTTCTGAAAGATTCAAGCTGCTCATCATAAACCCACCAGCCGAGTTTCTGTTGTTGCATGCCAAATAGTCACCCCAGAATCGCCTATATCCGATCAAACTGAATCGTCGTCTTTCTTTTCTGCCACCAAGTATCGTGTGACCTTTTTCTCTAAATTTGACCCATTCCTCACTGCCTTTCATTTCACGATACCATCTCTGGATCTTAGTGGCCTGCTCGGTCTTGAACTTCATATATCGTCTCCAAGCCCGTTGGATTCTAGCTGCCATGTTGTGCCAATACATGTCTCGCATGTGCTCTAGCGCGAACAGAGTCTCTGGGGTCTTGATGAAAACCTTGGACACCCCCATTTGGTATTCGCTAGCTGGAATACCGGTGTCTTTGAGGATTTCCTTGACAGCAGTTGTAGAGTCGCCAGTCCAGATGTAGTCACCAGCGTAAGACGTTTTTGGAGACAGCAGATAAAACCGTTCAGTGAAAATGTCAAAGGTCTGCCGGTAGGCAAACCCGGCTCTTCTGATACGGACGTTCTCATGCAAACCCAGATATTTTACCTGATGTAGTACCTGCTTTTCATCGTATTCTCGGGGAGACTTGTTCTGATTTGGCTTGATGGTTCGGATGTACGAGGGCTGGGCTCTCGATAGAGTGTCCGTCAACGCATTGGCCGATTGCTTGATTTTGTCACTAGCAGTTGGTGGACGACGTCTGTTACCAGTATCGACTTGCTCTGGGAACAGGCTGGTTAGGAATTGGTTCCCGGATTTAGAAACAAGCACCAGCAGATCCTTGAGCAATTGGTCCTTGTTTTTGTCAGTCATACCGACAATGTCGTACATGACATCCCCGGCGTAGTGCTTGATCAGGAATTTGTTTTGTCGTTGCTCAAAATGTGGGTTACTGCCTAGCATGCCCAGTTTCATGGCAAAGTTCTGATCCGCAGCCTGAGAGTCAGCATGGGCAGTCGCACATGCATCGTTCAGAGCCGAGAAGAGCCCCGGTGGCCGTTTTTCTTCGATCAAGTCACACACAATCTTATTATTGAAGTACTCGATAGGGGTCCACGTGATTTGCTCCCGGACATACTCCTCTTGTTCAGTCTTGAGAGTGAGCTCGATGAAGATCTGCTGCAGCTTCTCGTTCACATAATTGATACAGATTTGCTCGAAACTGTTGTGATCAAAGATCTCGAACCCATAGATATCCAAGATACCTACGGTTCGCTCAGACTCACTTGGAGTCCGCAGAGACTGATTGACTCGTTCAACGACCCAATCGAACAGGTTGCTGTATATGGCCTTAGCAAGAGCATCTCGCACTGCTCTGGCCTGTACGGGGTTCAATGGAACCTCGTACACGGAACCTCGCCGTCCACCACGAGTGGTTTCCATTACTCTAATGGTGAGTGCCTGCTCGATCGCTGCCGCATCGACCTCCAGCAGGTAGGCTACAAAGTTAGTCACCGAGCTGTCCCGAATGGCTCCATTGCCCTCATCGTTTTCTAGGAAATCGACATTGCCCAGCCACAAAATGGCGGAAAGAAGTCGAAATACTTGGTCCTGCTCAGCCTGCCCGATGCCAATGATCTCCATAGCCTTCAAGGTCTCTTGGAAATCCTTCATATCGTCGATAGTGTTGACGGATGTGCACTGGCTGGCAGAGGTGTAGATGTACGACTCTGGGGGCTGCACACCAAAGGTTTGACGATGGGCTTCGCTTGCGCCTTTGGTGAACTGGTAAAAGATGTGGAAGTTTCGCTCGTTCTTGATCTGGCCCACTACCCGGGCTTTTTCCAGCAAATAGTTGGTAATGTTGGCCCCGACCGGCTCGCCTTGTCTATTAAACTGGATTTCCAGATATTTACCATGCCGCGACGAGTTGTCATTTCTCAGAGTTTTGGCACAACCAAAGGATTCCAGCAAAGGGTTAGTAGCGAGCACCATGTCTTTCACTTTCTGGATACCACTGGAGCTTTCTCCAGACACTGAGGCGATGTACTGCATGATACGTTTGGCAGCTTCAGTCTTGCCGGCTCCGGATTCCCCTGAGATGATAACGCATTGGTTTTCGTTATAGGATTTCATATTATAGTACATTGATTCTGCAATAGCGTAGACATGAGGGGGTACCTCCAGACGGTTTTTCCCTCTGTAGCTTTTTAAGATTTCGTCAGTGTAAATTCCCAAATCCTTGAATGGGTTTACTGAGATGAGCACATGGCCAATGTATGTATAGATAATACCATTCTCAAATCTCTTTTTCAAATTGTCGTTTATAGATTCGTCTGACACTTTTGACAATAGGGTCAGGTCGGATACACCCACTTCCTTCTTTTTAGAAGAATCAAAAGTAGCTTTTTTGATTCCCCGTTTTTGGGGTGGAGGTTGTTTCTGAGCAGAGCCACCTTGGGCTTTTCTTCCTGCTCTCTTCGTTATCGCCATTGTTCACAAAAGCCTTGAACAATGTATATATATATATCTATATATATGAGATACAAGTGGAAGATTGGTGGTTTTGTTGTGGGTGTGTTGTGTTGTCGGTTTAGTAGGTACCGGAGGCCTTCGCTTTGTGGCTGGTAAAACTCCCAATAGTAGTGATATTTAGTTCTCGGACCTGCTTTGCCTCAGTGTTTCTCCTTTAAGCTGGGAGAGAGCTTCGCCCTTTTTTTGGAGAAAAAAAAAAGCGGCGGCAGCTAGTTCGGTAGGCTGTGTGCATATACCCAGTTTTGCCACATCGCTGAAGAGCTCATTGTAGTAGATTTCTAGAGATGCCACTGATAAAATTCGTCTTTGTCATAAGGTCGATCTAACTGAAAATCGCATGTAATTTTTAATTTTAGATCGATCCTTTTAGGGTTCTCGGATCGCGCTCCGGCTTATCATAGTGAAAAACGATGGATTTTGATCTCAGATCACATGACATGTATCACGTGACGGAAAAGTTTTGTTTCTCAATGTCTGGATAGGGCTCTATTGTAAGTGTCGGAGTAGAAAGTAGCAAATACAGTGAAATAGAAAGTCTTCAGGCCATCATTAGTATCGCGATTCAAGCTGTAATAGAACACTAACGAAGCGAAGCAGCATTGTATAAGCGCGATGCATCCTGTGCGGCTCAAAAATTCAAAAAATTCCCTCATATTATCAACTAAATAAATATACCTAAAATCCAAAATATACTAATACAATTTTCTAACTACTTCTTACCAGTAGTCTTGCTACTTTTAGTGGTGGCCTTGTCTACAGCCTGGTCAACGCTAGGCTTGATTTGGTCGTTGTAGACCTTTTCAGCCTGTTGTCTCCAGTCCTTATTGGAACCAGTGGCAGAAGAGTTAGCTTCAGTCTCGTCATGGTGGCTACCACCACCACCAAGACGAGGCTCGATCTTCTCATGGTAAAGCTCTTTGGCCTGGTCCAAGAAGCCCTTGTGGTGTTCCTCTGTATTATGAGCACCAGTGGAGTCTGTATGACCAGTAGAACCAGCTCCTGCAGCGATGCCAGCACCAGTAGCGCTGGCGCCAGAAGCGAATCCAGTAGAACCAGATTTGTTATCTTGGCCAGTGGATCCAGTATTGTAGGCAGATTTGCCAGTGGAACCGGATTTAGTGTCGTAACCAGCGGCATTAGACTTGGAGTCGTAGCCCGTGGAACTAGACTTAGTGCTGTAGCCAGTAGAACCAGTGTTAGAAGCGCCATAGCCAGTGGCACCAGACTTGGTATCGTAACCAGTGTTGGAAGCGCTATAGCCGGTACCCGTCTTGTTGTCGTAGCCAGTGTTAGAAGCGCCGTAGCCGGTAGCACCAGCCTTGGTATTTTCGTAACCACTGGAAGCATTGTGACCAGTAGAACCAGTATTAGAACCGCCATAGTTGGAAGCACCATAGTTAGCAGTAGGTCCAGTAGAAGCACCGTAGTTAGCGGATCCTGTATTAGAGGCGCCGAAGCCAGTGGAACCAGAGCCAGACTTGGTGTCATAAGCAGTAGAACCAGTGTTGGCAGCACCATAAACAGCGGATCCAGAACCAGAATTAGTGTTGTGGCCAGTGGAACCGGTATTGGAAGTACCATAACCATTAGAACCAGTATTGGAAGTACCATCACCAGTCTTGGAAGCACCATGTCCAGTATGAGTGGCCCCATACACAGCAGCACCAGCACCACCAACAGCAGCAGCTACCCCAGCACCAGCACCAGCAGCATAACCACGTGAATCACCAGACTTGGAACCGTTGCTGCTAGTACCACTAGTGGTCTTATTAGACCCACTAATATGTTGCTTGACATTTTTGTCGTAAGCCTGCTCAGCCTGGTTCTTGCTTCGGTCCAACCACGATTCATTACCACTTCTCTGCTTGTTGTCTAGACCATCCTTGTTTTGGACCTGCAAACGAGCACGTTCAGCTTCCTCATCAGCAATGATCATAGATCTGGTTCGCTGCTTTTGAGGATGAGCACTGCTGCCCATTTCGTTAGCCCCAAGCTGTGAATCTTTTTGCCCGGAATACGAGTCTCCAGAACGACCGACCTGGTCACTGTCAACACCACGGCCCATAGATTGAGATTGTGGGTGAACAGTTCCAGACCCATAGTCTGAACCATAGCCTGCACCATAGTTCATTCGGGAGCTTGGAATCTCGGCATCACTGAGCTTAGGGGCACCAGTGTTTCGAGATGTTACAACGTTACGGACAGTAGTGGCATTTCGAGATGTCCCCATGTTCTGGTAAGGGTTGGTGTTTGCACCGTCCTTCGTTCCATAACTGTTACTAGCAGTGCCATTGCCACTGGAGGAAGAACCAGAGCCGCTGGACTTCTTCTGGTCTTTAGCTTGCTCCTTCTTTCGCTGTTTCTCTTCCTTAGCACGTTGCTTCTCCATCTTTTTCTCTTCCTTGGCCATTTTCTTTTGCCGTTTTTCAGCTTCCTTAGCCTCCTTCTTCAACTCAGACTTGGACTTCTGTTCGGAACCTTCTTGCTGCTTGTCTTTATGAGAAAGAGCAGCAGCACCAGAACCAATCACTGCACCACCAGCGGCAGTAGCAGCAGCAGTTGCTGCAAACTTATCATTTTTATTGTGACCGTTTGCGTCGTTTTCACCTTTTCCAGCAGCCTGTTGAGTTTGGTCTTGGCCCGCAGAACGCTTTTGTTGAGTGTTCATGGCGGCAAATCCTGAGCTCTTCTGTTTAGGAGAGACACCAGTATCGTATTTATCAGTTTGAGACTTGTCTACTCCAGAATATCCTTGACCACCTTGAGCGGACTGGCCATATTGTCCACTCTGAGTAGATTGGCCGTATTGACCGCTTTGAGTAGATTGGCCGTAACCATAAGGACCAGTTTCTACAGGCTTCCCAGTCTGCATCTTTGAATCCTCGTACCGTGTGGAAGGTGGGTACGATTTTTGATTCTGGTCAGTAGGCAATTTGGGCAAAGCTCCATACTGATAGTTGTCTTGGCTTCGCGATCCATCTACAGGTTTAGCAGACTGTCCTCTGGAGTTGTCCAGACCACTGGACTGATTACTGCTCATTTGACCAGCAGCATAACTCTTTGGTTGCTGAGAAGATGCTTTTGAAGACTGCATCTGAGCACCGGATGTAGCAGATTGAGAATTCGCCTGAGCTCCAGACCCGGTAGTTTGTTTACCATACGGGTCGAGGGTCTTGGCTTGGGACTTGTCATTTACTTCAGCCTTGGAAGCATCATTTTGAGTTCCGTATTTGTTAGCTGCCATCATGTCACCTTGAGTCATTCCACCCTGGCTGTCTTGATTGGTATGAGACTTGTGACCAGCGTAAGCCGCACCAGCTGCGGCAGTGCCGCCAATGCCAGCACCAATACCACTAATTTGGGAACCAGACATTCCTTCGTGTTGAGATTTGTCCTGATCGTTGGAAGAGTTCTTTTTGCCTTGCATATCATCCAATTTCTTTCCCACTTTAGCCCCTTGCTGGTCCAAGTTCAAGCCCTTAGTTTTACCGCCAGTAGCTGTGTCCAGTTTGTCTTGGGCCATGCCACCGGCTTTACCAATCTTTGATTCTAAGTCCATACCGGAACTTTTGTTTTCGGTGGTGGTTCCCATTCCAGTATTTTTGGCTTGGGTTGACCCGGAATTGTCCAACTGAGAAGCATTTTGAGAGTCCAAGCCAGAAGATTTAGCTGAAGAATTAGCATTCAAACCTTTAGTATTCATATCACCAGAAGAACCAGTAGCACCAGAAGTGGAGTCCAAACCAGATACGGCAGCACCAGAAGAGCCGGTAGTGGCATCAGCGGTAGACTGTTGGCCGTCTTTCTTACCGTATTGGCCGATTTTATCTTGGGCCATCTTACCGGCCTTAGAACCATGGTCCTTCAATCCCAGCTTTGAGGCCTTTCCACCGGTGGCATCATCAAGCTTGTTTTGAGCGAACCCGCCAGCCTTGGACCCCTGGCTTTCCAGATTGACAGCACCAGAACCGACCAAGCCAGCAGCACTGGTACCAAGAGCACCAACACCGCCAACAATACCAGCTCTTTTAGAGTTGGTACCTGTAGCACCGTTATCAGTAGAATCAATGCCTTTAGTATTGGTGCCTTGTGCCATGTTACCAGATTGATCAACACCTTTAGTGTGAGTAGCGGAACCAGTAGTGCCTGTTGAGGCATCATAGTATTGTTCGGAGCCCGTGTTGGTACCACTGCTATATCCGCCCGAAGACATCTGAGCATTAGTACCTCTAGAGGTCTCATCACCAAGATTTTGCACATCAGTAGACTTCTTCTGCACCTTAGGTCCACTTGTTGCATTTTTACCGGAAGACTTGCTCAAGTCAGAGTTCAACCCACTGTTATCGTAACCAGATTGTCCGGTCTTTCCGTAACCATACTGGCCTGGGGTGGATTCATCTGCAGTGTTTGGCATACTCTCTGCCTGTTTTTGGTTTTTGTCCTTGTTGGACAGTCCAATAGCTGCAGCACCAACTCCAACGGCACCGGCAGCCGCACCAATTGCGGCGCCTGCTCCAGCACCCAGGCTAGCTCCAGCTTTGCTGAGACCACTCTGATGCTCATCTTCAGCTTGGTAACCAGCAGACTGGTCGTATTGGCTGTTTTGGCCTTTGATATCGGAATCATGAGGTCTAGAGCCTGCTTTGTTCATATCATATGCGCCGAAATTGGTACCAGAGGATGGCTGACCACTACTAGTTTTGTTTTGAGTGGAAGCAGCGGCAGTGGCGCCACCTGTTTGACCATCAGCTGAAGAAGAGTTCAGCTCATTCTTATTCTTTGAGCCACTGTTACTGCCAGTGCTACTCAATCTTCGTCGGGCAGTAGTAAACATGTCGCCAACCTTCTCGGTTGGAGATTGTCGGTTCTCGATAGGTTTTCCATAAAAGGCCTCATTCTTCTCCCGAATTCGCTCCTTTTCCAATTTCTTGGCTTGCTCCTTTTCAGCTTTGGTCATGCCATCATACTGGGATCCGCCACTGCTCAATCGTCTACGGAAGTTTTGGCCAACACCACCGCCAGACTTGGTTGGGCTGGACGAGTCTTCTACAGCACTGGACTCGTAATTATAATTGGAGCCTGCTGTGGTCTGTGGATTTTTGGTGTCGACATTCAACTTTTTAGAGGCCGTGGATTTACTGGCATTAGTGGTGGTTCCAGTAGCTCCAGTAGCTCCAGTAGTTCCAGTAGTGCCGCCAGTGCCGGTAGTACCAGCCGTACCAGTAGCGCCAGATACAGTATTCTTAGCCCTGGTGCCAGCAGCCGCACCTGCACCTGTCGCCGCACCGATTCCAGCCGTGACTGGGTCGGCCGAAGAGGAGGAGGATCCTGACACACCAGCGTTGGAGTTGGAATTGGAATTGGAATTGGAATTAGAATTGTCATCCTTTGATTTCCGTTTAAACAGACCAGTAAGAGCACCTTTCACACTATTCTTTCGTTGATTGCCGCTGTTGGACGTAGCGGAATTGTTATTAGTGGCACTAGAATAGTTTGGTGGGTTCGAGTCCTTGATACCGGATTGATCCTTAGAGTTAGAGGAGCTCAGCCCCGATCTATTACTGGCAGTGGCATTAGTGGTGGTGGTAGTAGTGGTAGTGGTAGTATTTTTGCCAGTTATGCCAGGTTTAAGACTTTGCTCGGCACGGCTGATAGTAGATTGAGTTTGGTCCTTGGAAGACCGCAAAGTAGAGTCAATTTTGTCGGTACCAGATTTCAAACCTTGTGTAGATTTGCTTTGGGCACTGGCAACTGAATCATTGAGACCAGTTCCACCCTTGGTGGAGGTACTGGTACTATTGGCAGCAGCAGCATTGCTACTAGTATTGGTATTATTAGAAGTAGCAGTAGCAGCACCACCCAGATTGGAACCTCCACTGCCAACAACGTAATGATTACCTTCCGCGTATTCGCTGTTGTTGGATTGAGAGGAAGCTTTTTGGTTTCCTGAATGGTCAGGCAATTGAGGGCCCTTTTTGATATCGAAATCTGATCCTACCTTTGGACTAGCTCCACTTGATTTCTGATCGAAAGCACCGGGGATTCTGGTGGTGCTATCTTCAGAATACCGCGGAGTCGAGTCGTCAAGTCTTCGCTCGGAATCAGCTAGCTTTGTAGTGTCATCAGCATCATTACTTGTGCCGAATATGGCATCGCCCACGGTCTTTGTGACTTGATCAACGAAATTGGTCATTGTCGGTGATCTTTACGTGGTAGAATGAATGAAATTGTATTGAGATATGAGTATAAATTCAACAATGGAAAATAAATATAAAAGGGAAAAAAATAAAGAAGAAGAAGGAAATTAGTTGGATATATACAGTTATATAACAGTTAGCACACCATTAATTTGACAGCTGGGCGGCAAACAAGGTGCTATTGCCTTAAAAACGTCACCTCCGCCTCCTCTCAGGCACAAGAGGTTGCTTTCTGCCTTGCTGTCTCACTTTACTTTGGGAGAGGTACCATTGTGGTCCCTTTTTTACTATTGTTCTCTTCTGTCTCAGTGCGGGACACAAGAAAAAAAGTCGTAGTGACTCAGTTGCGGATATTGGGTGGTGGACATGTCTCTTTGTTCTGGCTGTGGAAGCAGCCCCACGAGGTCGGTGATCTACTGAGTTTATCTCGTGGCCAGATAGGGGCGAGAGGTAACGTGGACAATTTTCCTTTATTCGAGGAGAGACAATAATTATTTTTTATTCTACTGTTCCCTAAATGCTGGATCATGAATTCTCTTTGTTTGTTATATGAAAGTATTTACAGAATGGCGTGAGTTGAGTGAGATGGATGTGGTCTGTGGTCTGTGGCTCTAAAGGAACAAAAGAATAGGGATACGAGTAGATAGAACTCCAGTAAATAGACTACAAGTCCATTAAATTAGTGTAGAATTCCGGTGGTGTAGAATATATGATAATTGAGAGTATGCTTTCAGAACTGGCAGTGGGATTGATAGTCCAAGACTTGTAGAGCGCTACTTGCCCTTGGTCTCTTGTTCCAGTTTCTCGATTTTCCGTTCAATGAACTTATTTCTTTCCTGCTCAAACACCTCTTTACCACCCCAGTGAGAGACACAGTTTATCATGGCATTTTTTTGCTCAGCACACTTCCACGAGAACAAAATTTGATGCTGTTTGCTACAATCTCCAAATGCCCTGAAGACATCAGCACATTTCTCGTTAGCGAGATCCTGGCATATCTTTCTGACTTCCTTCTCTTCGTAAGGAGCAAGCATCCACGGGGGGATTGTCTCCTGTTGCTGTTTTCCCTCTGCCATTGGATCGATCATGCAATAAGAGATTTTTTTTTTTTTTTTTTCGGTTGGGTCATTCGAGGGCAAAAATATTTAATGCTTTCTTGCTCTCTTGTTGCGCGGCTCAGACTTGCGTTGCCATGGCAACGAATTCACCGCCCTCACAGAACTAACTGTCCCTACTACGCGACTTTTGCATGTTATTTACAAAAATATACTTGAGCCCTCCGACATTAATCACAAATATTAGTTCACCAACATTAATCCACCCAAGAAGCCATGGCTCAGGAAAGCGAATTCGCAGCTCTGCTGCGCTCCACAAAGGAGAACTTTGAAATAGAAGAAGATATCAACACAATGGACCGAATAGGAGAAAGCATGAAACGGCTGCGAGAACGAAGAGGTCGTAAGCTCGACGAGAGCCACGATATTCTGCGCTCCTTGTCAAGACGTCTAGACCTGGCTCAGTCTTCTTTGGAAACGTCTCAAAACTCTGAGGCTCAGAGACAGGCTGCTGAGGAAAATATGCAATTGGAACGGGAGAAATTCGCGTTGGCCAAAAGCATTAATGACCTGGAGGCGAGCTATGCCTCGAATCTCGCGACTCTAGAGTCTCTCAAAGATGAGCTCGAGGACTTGAATAACCAGAATGTCGTTCAGGATGCAAGCACCTACGTGGAAGATCCTACTATTCTGAGGCTCAAGCTGTTTCGATCTCTGGGAGTGTCGTTGGAGGGAGAGCCAGTGGAGAGCGCTACCAAGGCTCTAGTGCAGAGCACATCGACAAATTACATTCATGTTGTTCCTCTGGATAAGAACTATAGTGATCATTTTGTAGCCAACTATCTTTGGGACAAGCTGTAGGGTAAGCGGATCAAGTTCCAACGGATCTGGGCTAAGCTTTGGAGCTTATTCAGCTGGAGGGGGTTAAAACATCTAAGGATTAAGCTTTAGTAGCCCACTGGATCTTTAGAAAAGCATCATAGGAGCCCGATACATCAATAATCTGGGCCTCCGGAATCCACGGTCCGTTACTAAACACAGATGGGAGGTCTCATGCAAACACCAAATTAGTTCGACAACGCTGATGTGCGTCATATACGCTATATCGGGGGCTGAACACTATCGAGCACATCGTCGATAACCAATTGCCGGTCCCATTTCTGCATCCATTTGGTCACCACCTTAATGTCCCCACCGTATTGCAAAGTAGGCTCATCAGAAGGATCGCACAGCTCGATTTTGAGCGGTAGTATCTGGCGAGCTGCCATAGAAACAATAGACGGTGTGACAAAACTGTAGTCTTGTAGAACCGCCAGAATCCTAACCATCATGTCCAGGTCCTTGCAGGCCTTGGACGATACTCCCCCGCGAACAAGCCTTTGTGTTCGTAAGAACACTGTTATATCCTGCATATATCGCTTGACATCCGCTGTCACGGAAACTTTCTGGGTGGCCTTGTATCGCGTTAGTTTGAAGAAATCATCAGTTATTATGGGGCGCAGTTTTGGAGCAGGTAAAGCTTCATCGTTGTGGTTTCCTTCATAGTTGTGCTCAAAGAAGAAGTGTTGTTTCTGCAAGGGCATTATTGAGTTAGATCTCTTAATCAGGTAGAAATTTCAGTAGTAACATACGAGGTGCTTGTTTAGGGCATCGCTGTTCCTTCCCGTTAGACAAATTCCTAGAAAATATGCTGGTAACGGATGGCTGACTCCTTTGATATATATACAACGTTTAGTTAGGGCCTTAGGGTTTGTTAGTTAGTGTGTTTCTCTTCTAATTTTTGCTCACATAGGTCTGGACTAGTACGGATTCGTACAGCCAGTTTGTACTACCAGCTTATACCAACTGCGTGAGTCAGACAACCACATACATTTAATAAAGACACTTGTATGTGACTAGATGCAAGTTCAAGATTGTGAAAGATAACAATCTTTGGAATATTCCCGGACTCCACCATAGCTTTACACAGTGAATCCCACGATAGATCTTTACAGTTTACACTGAGAGCAATCGTGCCGAGAACATTTGATGCAATCTATTAGAAGTGTTAGCATTTTTTTTACGAGAAATTCAGAGAATGTGATCCACCAGAATTAGTTCAGCAGCTACTAGCAGAATACGTGATTGGCACTGCTGTGAGATCTGATTTGCTAGTTTAGCACAGCTCATATATACATACAAGTTTTATGTATTTCTCGACAAAGGCCGGGTGCTTCGCACTAATTACAATATTCTGATTTGCTGAAAACCCTAGAACTATGGCAGCTAAAAGGTTCTCGTCCACCTGGAAGTTCGCACTTGACAGGTTCGAACAGAGATCCTCAAACCTCGATATCATGGTTAATGAGAGTCGGTCGGTTTATCGATGGGACTTAAGGTGAAAGGTATTCGGCGGCGCGAGCACGTGACTTGGACAGAAAAAATATTAAACTAAAAAATGATAAAAAAAAAAAAAAAAGGAATCAAAAAAATTACACAAACCTCATCAACCTGGTATATCCCTATAAACATATCCTAAAAAATGATGAAAAAACACTCCGTGGCCAAAAAACAGCATAGAGAGAGGTCTCAGCCTCTGGAGCGTAAAAAATGGAGTCTTCTGGAAAAGAAGAAGGACTACAAACTTCGGTCTCAAGACTATCACAAGAAACAGGCATATCTCAAGCTTTTACGAAAAAAGGCGAATGACAGAAATCCAGATGAATTCAACCATGGAATGGTCAACCAAAAAACAGACGAAAAGGGCATTCTGATAAAAGACCGTGGCAATGAAGTGTTGAGTAACGACGCCGCAAAGCTTTTGAAAACTCAGGATTCTGGCTATGTTAGAACAATGAACAGTGTTGAAAAGAAAAATATCCAACGACTAGAAGCAGAGCTTCTGTTAAATGGCCAAGGGAAGCATACAGTGTTTGAAGAAAATGCTGATGCCGCCAAAAAATTCTCTGCTTCCAAGTTTTTCGACACAGATCCATCCATGCTTTATAGAAACCAAAACCGGCTACGCAAGTCACAAATGAGCAGTTTGCCTGATCTTGATGATGATGTGCAACAGGAAATGAACAAACAGCGGGTGGCGAAGTATAAGGAGCTCGATCAAAGAATGGAACGTCAGAACCAGCTGGATCAGGTGCAGGGGGGGATGGATCTGCAACGAGAGCTCATGAAGAAAGGTGATAAAAAGAAGCTTGTTGATAAACACGGAAAAGTGACATACAAATGGAAAAATGTGCGTAAGAAGTAGTCACGTATAGATTTGAGGTGCAATAAGGCATAGTCATGGCATAGTTCAGAGAAGCAAGTAAACTCCCCATGTGGGGTATTATTTAACATCAAAATTCATTAATATATACAAGCTAGGTTAGCCAACAGTCATCATACTAGATGCATTAGAAACCCTTTGGAGCGATTCTGTTAGTCACTCGAGTCCATTTAGGTTGTCGGTGAGCACCCTTTCTGTAAGACTTGGACTTTCGACTGAAAATTGTGTATTTGTCTTTAGCTGGCATATCCTTTTCCTTTGGCAGTTTTCGCTGAAGAATGTCGACAGTCGAGCAATCTTGGCCTGTGAGTTTGAGTCCCAAGCTAACTCGTTCTAGGTTTCTGTCAACAGTTTTAAGTCGTAGTCGTTGTCGGAATTTTTGGTTTCTTGATAATACAGTAGGGATTTTCCTGTTGGAATTATGTTAGCGGGTGAAAGTATACAGATTTATCCTTCTCTAGGACATCAGTGAACATACCAAAGCAGGCCCCCTAGTTTGGGCATAGTTGGCTTGAACGGACCAAACATATTGTATGATTTGAGGTTATATATTCAGTTGGTGATATCAAGTGAATTTTTTGAAAATGTTGGAAATTTTTGGTGGGTTGGGACATTCACGTGACCACTTTTTTACCCGGCGTGCGGCGCTCGGCAACCATTCTCACTGCTATCTAGATTCTAACATCAAGATGTGATATGGAAGACTGAGAACATAACTTAGTGGGCTAATTGGATGAAACCTCGAAAGTGTGTTTCAAAGCTCAAAAATTTTAGTATTCTCTGTGGAAATTTCCATAGAAAGCAAAATCAACTAAGCGCAAAAAGTTAGAGGTTGTGGATGAGCAATTCAGGTGGTTTGAGAAATGAATACAGTTACATGATACAGAAAAGGTAAATGCGATGAGTTGATCCATTAATTTGTGATAATGCTGGTTGTAAGTGACTCTCATGCTGGTACATTGAGTGATAGAAAAGCCGCATATGCCCAACTATCTCAGTATTCTATAAAATCAGCTCGCTCATCAATATGTTGCACCTTGCCCCGTAGTATCATCAATTGGAGTACCAAAATAAGAGGTATTATATTCATCAAATTTTAAAGACAAACTTCGATGTTTAAATGTTTTATTAGCTTTGATTTCAAGTGCAAATTACTACTGCCCTGGCACTTCTGACGCCGCATTTGGGAGTCGGAAACCCGACATCTCTCTCCTCGCCCCCCTGCTTCGCCAACACACAGCACATCATCACTATTACCTCCTAACTTGTCTGTGCTATCACGCAAAAACATCAAAGGATTAAGCTAAAACATGTCAATTACTAGAGGTATGATCCTTGAGACCCTATCTTCTCTCAAAATACTAATACTGTGGACACAAATACCCCACTGCAGAATCAGTCTGGGCAGCACAGCCAACTACCTCTCGAGGCGTTGCAGTTCATCTGTCATATGACAAGAAATCCGATCGAATTGTATACGCGTCTAACAGATCAGTGTTCATCCGTTCAGTATCAAATCCGCAGGAATCCTTCCAGTACACAAACCATGTGCATCCAGTCACCGTAGCCAAATTTGCTCCATCTGGTTTCTACATTGCAAGCGCCGACGAAGCTGGTAATGTTAAAGTATGGGACTGCGTGGGCGAAGATATGGTGACCAAAGGTGAATATCATGTAATCTCAGGCCGCGTAAACGATCTGGCCTGGGATGCAGACAGTCAGAGAATCATAGCAGTTGGAGATGGTAAGGAGAGATTTGGTCATTGCTTCACTGCCGATTCTGGCAACTCAGTTGGTGAAATCTCTGGGCACACCGAAATTATCAACTCAGTAGCCATCAGACCGGTGCGACCGTATAGAGCTGCTACAGTTGCAGACGATAGTAACCTAGTATTTTACCATGGCCCTCCGTTCAAATTCAACTTCACCAGTCGGGGAAACCATAGTAATTTTGTCCATGATGTTCAATTCTCCCCCAACGGGGAATATATCGTTAGCGTAGGCGCCGACAAGAAAATCATTCTGTACGACGGTAAATCTGGAGATTTGCTAAAAGATGCAGTGGAAAACAGTGGCCATGAGGGTGGTATCTTTGCCGTCTCTTGGTCCTCAGATTCTAAATCGTTTGCCACTGCCTCAGCAGATGGATCTGTAAGATTATTTAGTGTAGAGTCTGGCTCTGTCAAGTTCTCTAAGGCCTGGAAACTGCCCAAGGCTTTAGAGAACCAGCAAGTCGGAGTTGTTTTTGCCGGCGATGACAGGGTCGTCTCACTGACCTATAGCGGTGACCTGTACTACTGGAACTTGACTCAGGAGGACAAGCCTGAGCGAGTAGTTTATGGTCACCAGAAGGCCATCAATGCGATTACCTCAGTCGCCAGTGGACTATATACAGGAGCTGCCGATGGTCGTGTTTGTAACTGGGAAAATAACACCAGTTCTGCTCCCGGTGCACAAATTGTATCTGGTGAGGGTCATAGCGGACAAGTAGTGTCTATCAGCGGCAATACTAGTGATAGATCAGCATGGTCAGCGGCGTGGGACGACAAATTAAAGCAGATTGAAAATGGTGAATTCATCAAAACTTCATCAATCAACGGCCAGCCCGTGGATATTGATTCTTGCCAAGAAGGTTCATTGGTTGCAGTTGCAACAGAATCAGAGCTTGCATTGTATAAAAACGGGGACCAACAAAAGATCGTCTCACTCAATTTCACTGCTTCGTGTGTGTCTCTCACTGATAAATATGTAGCAGTTGGAGACACCGTCTCGACTGTTCATTTATTTAATGCTAGTGATCTAAGCTCTGCAGGAGACCTACCTGCACTCCGGGCTGCCCCTTGCTATTTGGCATTTTCGCCTAACGGCAAATACCTGGCAGTTGGCGATAAGACCGGTAAGATTCCATTGTACGATGTCGGTGATAAATCAGTAGTCACCTCTCGATGGACATTCCACACTAGTCGTGTTACAAGCATCAACTGGCATGAGAGTAGCGACTACATTGTTTCTGGCTCGGTGGATACCAACATATATGTTTATTCTGTAGAAAATCCTGCCAAGAATATCAAGACTATGGGTGCTCACAAAGATGGCGTCAATGCGGTAGTCTGGGGTGGTAAGAACAAGGTTTTCTCGGCTGGTGCTGATGGAGCTGTGAAGCAATGGACTATTGAATTCCATAAGTGATGATTAGACATGGTCAAGGATAATAAAATATTTGCTAAGCCATTCAGACCTTATCAATAAATAAATTAAATTAGTATTGGGTTTACGTAGACACCTATAAATAAGAAAAATGCACGAGACAAGAAACGAGATCTCACAGCATCAAAAAACCTCGCATAATTACAAAAGTTCGAGGCCTTTAATCGACTTGACATACTGGAAATATTTTATTTGAATGTTGCAAGTCGTATTGATCTCATACTTTCCCAAATGGTGCACTCGTTCCGGCTGATCAATAGCTTCGAGGATCATCAAACTGTCCCCGAGAACCTCTTTTTTGAATGCTAAAAGGAATGATAAAACCAATTCTTCGGATGTTATCGACGATAAGCATATCGACGGAAGTACGCTTTCATCTTGGTTTCTGCGATTAGCCTGTCCAACATAGCGGTGGATGTCCTTTGGACTGGACATAAGCAGTGCAGTCACCGTAAACGTCACTGCATGTTCGGGGATACATTTGATATGGTTGAAATGATGTTCGAGTTGGTCAACCACCCTAATATCACTGCTTTGGATTTTGTGGAGTCCGAGTAGGTAGTTTAAAGCGAAATCCGGTGTGTATTCTGGGTGCTGTACTATCCAGCAGGACAATCTGTAGATCTCTGATTCCTTTTCCAAGTATTTTCTGGCCATTTCAATGGTTTAGAAGTATATAAATATTTCGATGGATATGAAAAATCTGCCCTCTAGCCTTGTTTAAATACACGATCTTATCTTTTTCTCTACTGATAAGAGTGGTGCCGATCATCGGGTGATGCGATGGGTTTGTGTTAAAGTCAGAATCTGACACATACACCGGCCGACCACCTCCTTTTTTTATTGTTTATTTTTAGGACTTCTTATCTACATCAGTTGAGGATATGTAGCTGGACAAAATTGTTTATAGGAATAATGACACTTAGAAAAGAAAATAATTTCAAAACTTCGGTGATCAAAAATTGTAAATAACCAGGATAGTCAACTAGCAGTAGGATAGGGATTAGAGTAAAAGTTACTTTAGCTAATTCTCTTGGTGTACCATAAAAGAGGTAATCCCATCCTGTTTACAGTTCTGCTATCTTTTCTTTCTCTCTCTTTTAATGAGTCACAGTTATTTATCTGTATTGATTGTATTTGTTTACTGATATCAAGGCGGGGGAAGATTATATTATGAAACTCGTTCTCAACCCATTGGGCAATCCAGGAACCACTTTCAATATTCCTTTAAAAGACCTCAATATAATAGTTTTTCAGATAGCCTCTCTTACAGTGGTTACCACAGTAACTTGAGTGGAGCTCGTAATGCTTAATCCGTTGGCCATTTCTCAACTAAGGCAATAGTCTTTTAATGCTTGGAAAAAGCCAACTTACGACCACTAAATTTAATATAGTTAGAGCTACTGCTGAGTCCTAGTTTTTTATTTTATATGTTTAAATTAATTCATCAGCTCTACTTAGTACTTGGACACGATCGTCATTGTTCCGGCGATGATCGCATAACTAGTGAGATTCAGCCGCACGAGCCATCCCGCGAGCGCACAACACTATCAAAAAAAAAAAAAAAAAAAAAAAAAAATTTCGAACTTTGAAATTTCTGATTCCGAAACTTTTCTAGCACAACAAGACAACAATATGTCGACACCATCTGTACGAGTGCCAGTGGTGAGAAACCCGGCCCAACCAGCAAAAAAGACTCCAGAATACAAATACTGGAAGGGATACAAAAACCCAATTATCGTAAAAGAAAACCTGCCAGTAAATCATGTCCACTTTAGCCCCGTCAAACCTCATGATTTTGTGGTAACATCAAGTACCAGGTTGCAGATATTCTCCTCCAAAACCAGACAAGTAACAAAGACACTCTCAAGATTCGACGGTGCCACTGTATACAGTGGTGAATTCCGATCGGATGGTAAGCTAGTGGTGGCAGGTGACTCGAAAGGTATCATTAGAGTGTTTGATCCAAACAGTAGGTCTGCTGCCATGATTAACTTGCATCCTTGCAACCATCCTACGCATGTTACCAAATTCCATCCAACTTCCACAACAACGCTACTAAGTGCATCCGACGACAAGATGGCACGACTCTGGGATTTGACATCATCAAACCCTCTAGCGACATTTGCCGGCCACGACGATTATGTTCGAGCTGGATGTTTTGTGCCAAACTCGAACCTGATTGCTACAGGAGCTTACGACAAAGTGGTCCGGCTGTTTGATTCGCGAGTGGGCGAATCCCCGGTCCAGGAATTTATGCATGAATCACAAGTTGAAGACATTATAGCTCTTAACGAGACTACACTGGTTTCTGCCGGTGATGTGGTTAAAGTTTGGGACCTGAGCGCTGGTAAAATGGTCAAGGAGCTGGCCAACTTTCAACAACCAGTTTCTTGTCTAGCGGACGCTGGAGAGAAGGGACTTATGGCTGGATCTTTGGATGGCCATGTAAAGGTGTTTGATTCCAACAGCCCCAGCTGGGATGTTAAGTTTGGTTGGAAGTTTGGATCCAAGGTCTTGAGTACTGGGGTCTCACCCAATCATAAGCATGTAGTCACTGGTATGATTTCTGGTGTGTTTTCTATTCGGACCAGGAAGACTGAGCCTAAGGTTGCTCAAGGAGTAAAGCAGGAAAAATCGGGAAATTTTGCCCGGATGATACGAGGTGCAGAGTATCATGGGGAACTGGAACACCGAATTTTGAACGACACTGGCAAAAAGTCCAAGAAGCTAAGGGCTTACGAGCGACATATTAATGCTTTCCGATGGAACGATGCGTTGGACGCAGCTTTTTCTGGCGGCATGACTCCGGAAATGACTGTCACTGTGCTTGAGGAATTGAAGAAACGAGGAAAAGTGCAGGTGAGTCTCAGTAATCGAGATGAAGATTCGCTAGAGCCACTTTTGAAATGGGCCGCCAAGGCTGTTCAGGACTCTAGGGCATTACCGGTAGTGGCTGACTGGGTTGGATGCGTAGTGGATATGTATGCTGGGCTGATTGACAAATCTCCTATTTTGGAGGATTTGCTGAATAGTTTGATCAAGCGGGTGCGGGTTGAGATTGACAGGGCTAAGGAGGCCCAGCGGATTGAGGGAATATTGGAGATGTTGATGTCGAGATAGAGTAGTGGTAGTGAGCTGAGATGAAGGAGTGTAGTAATATAAGAATGAGCAGATGTACTGTAATGGTTTCAGTGGCCGCTGGTGGCAATAAGTGAGCCTAGTTCTGGTAGTTTTGGTAGTTCTGTTAGTTCTGTATTACTAGTGCTTATAGTACTATTGGTACAATTGTGGAAATATTGAGCCGCTCGCACTAATATTGGGTATTTTTGAGCCGCTCGTAGTCTTATTGGGTACTGTTGAGCCGCTCGAGTAATATCGGGTAGTACTATCTCAAGCCGCTGGGCCGCCGCCGCCGATTTTTTCAGGAAGGCGCTCGCAAGTAGAAGAAAAAAAAAAAAATTGAAAATTGTGCACTCACCTCACCAAGTATCACCAATAGTAAGGAATAAAGCAGAAGCAATGGCCAGCAGGCAGCTACTGGCCCCTCTGAGGCGATGTTCACCGTTGAGCATCACAAGATTCAGACCCCTTTCGACGACTGCAATAGTCGGCCAGTCCAACACTATTGCCGGAAAACCTACCACTACAACTGAGGACGGATCCCTCAGTAATACCGAGAGTGAAAATGCATCCACTACTGCCTCTAGTTCTAGTCCTAGTCCTAATGACAGTGTCCCTTGGTACCTGCAGGATCCAGATGTCATCCAAGCCCAGAGCCAGACCCGAATCGAGCCAATGCCTGAACTGCCACCAAACCCTCCAGATAACCTAAAGACTCTGTGCTCTCAGATGGTCCAGGATCTAGGGCTAGTAGATGTCGACATTATCGACCTGAGGGACCTAGATCCTCCAGCTTCTGTGGGGCCAGATGCTCTCATGGTAGTGGCCTCGGGGAAGAGTGATCGGCACCTCATTAGGGCCGCTAATGGTTTGCATAAATGGATCAAGAATGAATTTGGCATAGTTACAGACAGAGAAGGAATAGTCACTGCCAATTTCCAACGGGTCCACCAAAGACGGCAGCGTAAGAAGGCACAGCGCCAGTTCTTCTATACCAAGCAGACTGACGACGGTGTACTTCAAAGAACTAACTCGTGGGTGGTTCTAGATACCAAGATTGATGGGATGGTTGTGCACTTGTTCACTCCTGCTAGACGGCAGGAAGTATCCCTGGATGAGCTGTGGCGGAACTGGAGTATGGAGGAGGCGGCTGAGGCATTGGAGGACTCAGATTCTGTAGAGAAGCCTGGGGAATTTCGAAGAGGACCATCATCGTCATCGTCGTCATCATCGAAAACGTCTTCCAAATCACCAATAGGCTACAGTAAACGCCAGTTTCACACCTCTAGAGCCCTGACAGATGCAGCAGTAGAGCAGAAACATCAGACTGCATCACCAGTATCAGCAGAGCTTCTATCGAAACATTCTTCCGAGGGAGACTTTGCCCAGTCTGTGCGACTAGGAGCCAGGCTCCCAGACTCTGACGACCTGGTTCTCAAATCGCATATAAACTACTTGTCCATGCTGCTCAATGGCAAGCTGGAGAACCACTCTCGAAATATCACCCGAGACAGTGCCGTAGTCAAATCTTTCATGGAGAGCTTTCCAGAATTCCCAGATGCATACCACTGGCGTGTGCGACTGGTGTTTCTCCAGCATCTGCATAATCTTAATCCGCAGGAATTCCCACTAAGGATGATTGTGGACTACCTCATAACCCAGCAAGCCTCGGGGATTCCTATTAACAAATGGGACGTCGAGACTGCCGTGACAACAATTGCATATTCTAAGCAGAGACAGAATCCCTCAAGTAATCCATCTACAAGCAACAAGAGGTCTGCCAGATCCCAATGGGAGCATGAGTGTAACGAAAGGTTCCAGCTGATTTTTGATCTGTTCAGTGTGGCCTATCGATCCTCCGGTACGTCATTTAGTGCTAGCGATACTTTGCTCACGTTGATGTACCGAATGTGCATTCTAGAGTCTGGTAGCTATATCTCCTGTAAGAAGGCGATATCAGATCCTACTCCTGGCTCGCCGAAGAGAAGAGGCTTTTTGGACCGTAGAGCATTGACTATTTTCAAACTGCAAGATGATGAAAAGAGTAACAAGACGTTGATCGTCCTAGCATTGACCGCACTTGCCAATGATGCCCAGTGGAATAAGTTCTGGATCATCTGGAAAGAGCTTACACTGACCAAACAGATTGATTCAGCCATGCTTTCCCACATTGTATCTTTAGTCACCAAGACTTCCAATGAAGAGGCAATTACGCATATGATTGACTACTACCTGCCCGAAGTGCTGATGACTAGGCAGGATGCCATCACTCCACAACTGTTGAATGCGATCAAGGCGGGATTAGAGTATGTCAATCCTAAGCATAACGGGTATCACTATTTGCGGTCATTTATAGAGCGAGCTGAGGAGAAGTTGTAGATTGCAGAGCTCTAATTCGAATAGGAAAATTGTACATAGAGTTGTATATATATATATATAAAGACACTTTCGGAGCTCTTTATAGGGTAGCTATCACCGCTCTCATAATGGGTCTAGTCTGATGGTGCGGCTGGCTCTGTTCTTGAGACGACAGAGCTCTTCCAGCAACTTGATCTTTAGTCAAACAAGTGGCATCATCACAGCCTAGCATAAATGATAAAAATATTTTAGCTATCCAAACTTTTACCTATTAATTGAACCTTCTAAGATACAGGTTCGATCCAGCAGGCAGATATGCCTACTCCCACCTGTCAAGCACAGCCGCATTGACTGAAAGGTCCTCGCGCACCCAAACCCGCCTTACTCCTATTGTTCCTGTCCCTGCCTGTACCAATTTTTTTTTTTTATTTTCCCTTTTTCTTCCTGAAGTACTAATAGACAACCTACTACAAGACTCTCATTGAATTCACCAAAAAAAATGTCTGCAGCTGCTGGACCTATCTCGGGACACCGTAAGTTTGATCTTTATCGTGCATGACAAAAATTCCTCCACTAACCTCCGCCAGATTTCAACCCAAAATATGACTACAATCATGCCGACGATGCTGAGTACAAACGTTTGCGAGATCTGGCAAACAAAGAGTACAAACGTAAAAAGGATCTGAGCGATAAATCACAGCAGGCATACCAACAAGGCGATGGTGGAGAAGCGAAACAGTTGTCCAATGAAGCTAAAAAACATGCTGACAAGATGGACGACTACAACCGGCAGGCAGCCGAGTTTGTGTTTCGAGCCAATAATGCCGATTCAGCAGAAGACGAAATCGATCTACACGGGCTCTACGTCCGTGAAGCCGAGGAGTTTTTGACGAAACGTATTCAAGCTGCGCTCCAAAGAAATGAAACCCACTTGGACGTGATTGTTGGTAAGGGTATCCATTCCTACCATGGGGTTCAGAAACTCAAACCGGCCGTTGAGCAGCTGTGTCAGGAACACAAGTTCAAATATGCTACTGAAGAGGATAATGCTGGAGTAATTGTGATCGATTTCACTGGATCTGGTGGACATGTCCCACTAAACGATATTTCTCACAGAAAGAAGCCGCACAAGTCTTACCACGGTGGGTACCAGAACAACCATCAGAACAATTATCACCAGCAACAACAACATCACAGCAACAATCATGGAGGGCCAAATACCCAGAACTTGCTCTTCAAGTTGTTTTGTGGTATTATCAAGGCTTGTCTCAAGTAGATGTCTAGTTTACTTCTGGGTGGTGTCGCTGAGAAGATAGAATCCTTTGACGGCAATTGTAGGACAATTTTTGATTAGTTGATAGGCTGTATTCTATATTTATAGGGCTGTTAAGTCTTTATTTCTATTTGATTTCTGATATTAGTTAGTTTTTAATTTATATTCTGTATGTTTTCATTCAATCCAACTGTTCTATGTTTAATTGTTTTTGAACCTTTTAACTCGCAGATCTGTGGCTATACTGACACTCAAATGTGACTGATTTGAAGCATCTTTCTCAGTTGTGCACTACTTTTAGTTACGAATGGCTTATAACTAGTCTACTAGTTCTCAAAAAACGGATACAATTAACTCATTCTGGTATTAATTTTTAATTTCTCGCTTGCATACTTATATTCTACAGTGATCTATCGGGTGAATTTTTTATTTCGAGGCCCTCCCTGTCCATGGCCATGCCCATGAGCCTTTGGCTGCTTCTTGTGTGTCCGTCCACTAGATCCAATTGTGATATTCACCTTAGGAGGCCGATCGAAACCAAAACTTTTGGCAACCTTGACCAAGTCAAGATTATCAATATTGTACACGTTTTTCAAACTGTGACTTGCATACGCCTGTAAATAAGACTTGTACCCATCCTTGGCGGCATTATGCAAGTGGTAGTTTGAGTTGATCAGTTTCTCCAACTGAGTCTGTACATTGACAACTTTCTTGGTTGGGAACTCGTACTCATTAAGAGGAACCTTAGCATGCTTGAGATATTTCAAGAACCCAACTTCACTTGGCAATAGCAACATCAAACTTTTCCCTTTACCATCTTTTCCTCGGGCAGTTCGTCCCACTCGGTGAATATAGTTTCTTGGATCATCTGGAGGATCGAATTGAATGATCCAGTCTACTGCTGGAATATCCAAACCCCGAGCAGCAACATCAGTACAGATCAGAGTCCCTTTTTTAGTATTACTGAACTCCATAAAAGTTTTGGTTCTTCTCTGCTGTTTTTGATCGCCATGTAGATCAGCTACCGGAATCCCAATGTAGTTGAGAAGTTCGGAATAGTACTTGACCCCCTTACAGGATGACAAGAAAACAACAATCTTTTTATCTTGGAACTTTTTCAAGAAAGAAAAGAGCAGCAAAAATCGCTTATCCGAATCACATACCACATAACCTTGTTCCAGCCCATCTGCAGTACTTGTGTCCTCTCTTTCCGCAACGTTTATGTACAATGGACCTTTTCTTAGCGACATTCGAGCAAGGTCTTCAACTTTTGTTGTCTGAGTAGCAGAAAACAGCATAGATTGCCGATCTTCGTTAGGTAAAATCTTGATGATTTGCTTCATCTCTTCTTCGAACCCAACCTCCAGGATTCGATCAGCTTCGTCAATGACGAGAGCTTTCAGGTTCTTGAAAACAAATCCTTTGGTATTTTGTAAGTGATCCAACAGTCTACCTGGAGTAGCAATCAAGAGGTTGACACCTTTCATCAATTTTTCAGCCTCTTTTCTACGGTCGTTTCCTCCGATTACCAATCCTAGGGTCTGAGAATGATTCTCCATCAAATCTCTGCACACACCAAAGATTTGTAGTGCCAACTCTCGAGTTGGGGAGATGACAATCACACCAGTTCCATTTCTTGGCTTGAACTTTAACGAATACAACAGTTCTACTGCCGGGATTAAAAATGCAAGAGTTTTACCTGATCCCGTTTTGGCTGCCCCGAGAACGTCTCTGCCGGCAAGCAAAGGAGGGATTGTCTTTTGTTGAACTTCGGTCATTGTGTCAAACCCAATTTCTTCCATGCCTTTCATAGTAGGTTTGGATAGGTTCAGTTCGGAGAATTTGGTCTTGTCAGTGGATGGGGGAAGGCCCCGAGAGCTCTGGCTCTTTTGCTCGTCATTGTCTTCCTCTTCTTCATCTTCGTCCTGTTCTTCTTCACTTTTGTTCTCCTCGGCATCGGCAGTTGCATCTTCAAAATCATCTGATCCAGCTTCATCATCCTTCTCCATCAGAGCCTGGATGTCTTCATAATCCTGATCCAAATCATCTGAGGAGTGGCCTTCCACATCTTCAACCTTGGCTTTCTTCACTTTACGCTCCTCCTTCTTGGAGCTCTTGTGCTTTTTCAAATCGTCTCTTGATCGTTTGCCCATACTTATGCTGTTTGGTGGATGATGAAATTTGATAACGAGAAAGAAAAAAAAATTCTAAAAAAAAAAAAATTTGTGCGCGGCTCAAAAAAAAAAAAAAAAAAAAAAAAAAAAAAAAAAAAAAAAAAAAAAAGGTGCTCCGCGCGGGACTAAAACTCACCATCACCTAACATCACCTAACATCACCAAAACCTCACTTCAGTAAACATAAACAATAAAAAATGATTAGACAGAGTCTAGCTCCCCGGCCACAATCTTCGACTTTGAAATCGCGTCAGCTGTCGCACTTGAATTCGCAGCTTGCACAGCTGGAGGCCAACATTGCAGATATGAATAGTCTGTTAGGGGTGACAATGGTTCAAGCAGAATACATTCGCAAACTAGGCATCCTACACGGGTCCTTGTAAGTTGAATTGTAACTACATTGAGGTCATATTGAAATGCTAATATATATCTATTTACAAACAGGTTTATGGCAAGCCACAAGGTATTCGAAGAAGAAGCGATGCAAAGCCAGGAATATGAGCTCGAAGAACCACTGGACCAGTAACAGAATACTCCTGACCACAATACTAGGTTCATAAACGGATAAAATCGCTCTTGCCCCTAGTCTACCGCTTGTTCAGCCAATCAAAAAACAAACCCTCGCTTATGTCGCCGGGATTCCCTCTCAAAGTCCATCTCAAAGTGTTTCAGACTCTCGACCTCAGCAAGCGTACTTCTTCGATACGCATCTACATCGTGGTCATCAAGCAAAAGCTTGTATTCTTTGCCCTGCCGCCACCGATCAATCCAATAGACTGCTGTGCCTACATCATCATAGTCTTCTTGTTTGGCCTTTTTGGCTCCTTTCTTGTTGCCAATCTTTTTAGCAATGGCCTGGAGTAGGGTCCCTATATCGTTCGTAGGACCGCAGAATTGTGCATAAGGTTTGCCATCTGGGTAGATCTTGTTCAGATTGTATAATAAGTAGTCTGCTTGGATTACAGGGTCCACTAGCGTGCGGCTCACTGCTCCAATTAAACATAGCGATAACATAGTTTCAGGGTCTTTAGCTCGAGGTACAAACACCCCTGGTGTGTCGTAAATGAATATATCAGGATCCTTAGATACTCTAATTGTTGTCGACACTCCTCTCGTGACTCCAGGTTGACCGCCAGTGGCTACTACTTTATGCTTTTCGTTCATGCCTACTCGTCGTAAGGTGTTTAAAAAAGTGCTTTTGCCTACGTTGGGCATTCCAGTGATGAGAAGGCGGATCCCCAAAGGAGGAGGTGGATGCATACTAGAGTAGATGCCTTTAGCAATATCTAGTACTTCACTGGCATCTTTGTCTTTTCTACAGTCGATCTGCCGGAATTGGGTCTGCTGTGTATTGTGCCATTTATTGAATATTTTAGGATCTATTGCGCTGAGGTCGTTTTTAGTGTACAAAATGACTTTCCTCTTGTTTCCGAGAATACGTTCGAACAGTCCATTTCGAGTTGCGAGAGGAGCTCTGGCATCTCTTAGTTCCAAGACAAGGTCCACTTGAGGTGCCAGAGCATACATTTTTTGCAGGCCCACTCGGTGGTGGCCCTGGAAGTTTGCCATCGGGATTGTATACCTAGGAAACGACGTCCTGGGCACGAAGGACATATTTGTCGGTTATGGGTGTGATAGTTTTGCAGGATAATAGATAAATCAGTGATTTTGGAAGAGAGTTTATATTTGAATAGTGGAAAATGTTCTTTGAGCCCCGCTGCGCAGAATTTTTTTTCTTTTTTTTTTTTTTTTTTTCACCACTCCAACATTACTTATCAAGACTATCGCTAGAAGAGAATGCCCTTGGTAATGATCACTGGTTACCCTTCTTCGGGGAAGACCACAAGGGCTCATGAGTTGAAGAAGGCCTTTGAACAAAAAATTGCTGCAGATAGCCAATTCTCGAACTACAAGGTTGAGCTGATCAACGACGAGCTATTGAATATCCCAAAGGAGAACTATAGAAGTATGTAACAGTGACGACACATCTACATATGAGCTGTAATGGGTCCACATATATTGCAGTCTCACAGGAATTACTATAGATGCTAACCATCCAGATGGCCCCAGTGAGAAAATGCTGAGAGGCACTCAGATCTCAGCTGTCAAACGAGCTTTGAGCAAATCCACAATAGTAATTCTTGACAATCTGACATACATCAAGGGACTACGGTACCAACTCTATTGCGACGCTAAGACTAGCATGACCACCTCGTGCGTGGTCCATGTCGGTGCTCCAAAGCAAGTCTGCCAAGACTGGAATAGCCAAAGAGGAGAAGACAAATGGGCAGATGATCTGTTTGAAGCATTAGTTTTTCGATACGAGGAACCGAATGGAATGTCGCGATGGGACTCACCGCTTTTCACTGTGCCATACACCATGGAGGAGCTTCCGATTGATGAGCTGTGGGATGTACTGGTGCTCCAGAAGCCGAAGCCACCGAATAAGGCCACATTGCTGAATACAGTAAAACCAACAAATTACATGAGCGAGCTGGATCGGGTTACGACGAGTGTGCTAAATGCTGTCATGGAGCAGTACAAGGAGAGCCCAGGTGGCTTGGTGAAGATCAACGAGCAACAGGTTCAACTACCTATGCGGCTGACATTGCCGCAGATGAATAGATATAGACGGAACTTTGTGTCGCTGAATAAGATGCATCCGACAGAGATTTCGCGTATTGAGCCTCTGTTTTTGGATTTCTTAGCCAAGAATTGGGATGTCGAGTAGGGGATGGTTTTATACAGCATATAGATTTTGCGTAGAGGTGTGTGTAAGAAAGGGAAGGCATTTAGCATAGCAATTTATCACAAATTTGCATTTTAGTTTCGCAGTTCAGCCTTTGCAGAAGTTGTTATAATTAATTATTGGGGCTACTCTGCATACTGGTATCAACGATCGACTGCTCATGTCAGTATGAGTTGTCGAACTCTGATACCAACTTTTACGCTAGCACCGAACTTTGATGTTCGATCTCTGCCATAGCATCCAGATTTCGGACGACCAGTCATCCAAGAGACACACTTGTGAGAATTGCATCTTACAATTACATTTGTGTCCATTCCCGAAGCATATATCACCAGTCCAAGACCGTATATTCAAGTCTATAAGCAAGCACCCCCGCCTGTAGGTGTAGTACCGGAGAACTCCAGCCGTGCGCGGGGGGTCAACTCTCGGCGCAATCAATACTCCGTTCCTGTACTTCTTCCATCAAACCCTTACTGAACACATTCCCTGTTCCTCCAAGATCATATCATGAAGATTCTAATCACTGGAGCAGCAGGTTTCCTGGGAAAAAGACTTGCCAAGAGCTTGTTGGAAGATGACCCTTCCAATGAGCTTATCCTCACAGATGTGTCCAAACCTCCGGTCGACGATGAAAAAAGAGTTACTTCAATTGCTGCAGACTTAACTACTCAATTCAACGAGGTCATCTCTGCTGACCTTGACCTGGTATATCTGCTTCACGGAATCATGTCCGGCGGAGCCGAACAAGATTTCGAACTTGGAATGGCTGTCAATGTCGATGCTACAAGATCAGTTTTGGAGGCTATTAGGCATAAGTGTCCTAAATGCCGAGTGGTGTTTACTTCATCTACTGCTGTGTACGGGGGTCATTTGCCGGAGGTCATTTTGGAATCTGTCATGACAGTCCCACAGTCATCTTATGGAATGGAGAAGATGATTTGCGAATATCTAGTGAATGATTATTCTCGTCGTGGGTTTATCGATGGACGGGTCATTCGTTACCCAACGGTTATAGTTCGCCCCGGCCCACCGTCTTCTGCCACGTCCAGTTTCTGTTCCGGAATTATTCGAGAGCCTTTGAACAATGAATATGCGGCTCTTCCTGTTAGCAAGAGCTTGGCAATGTGGTTCGGGTCAGTGAAAAATGTCGTAAACAACACTGTAATTGCGGGTAAGGTTGATGCGGGCCAATTTGGTCCGTACTCTAGAACTGTCAATCTACCAGGAGTTACAGTTACTGTCCAGCAGATGCTTGATGCACTGCAGGAAATTGGTGGTAAAGACAAGCTGGCTTACATTAAAGAAGAGAAAAACGAGACTCTAGAGCGTATTGTGACGTCATGGCCATCTCATTTCGACACATCTCGTGCGGCTCAAATAGGGTTTGAGAGCGATCCAGGCTTTAAACAAGCCATAAGAGACTACATTAAGGAGACAGGCGATAGTTCTAGTCTAGAGTAAGTGCTAAATCTGAGTGCTGGAGGCTTATGCGTGTATATACAGAGGTGTTCCGACTAGATGGCCCCTCAGCCGCACGGAGGAGCGATGACCATTTGCTTGAACAGATCACAATTTCAAATGTGTAATTTATACATGTCTTAATTGTATGTTTTATACATGTCGTAATACTCAATTTGGTATTAATAAGTTAGATGCAAATTATGTAGACATACCGTCAGATGTTGGGCTATTGACCAAGCTATGGCGATGCCTGAACCTCAGCTTCCGTATCACCTTCAGATCGAAGTTGATGCTCCTGGCCCGGTGGACCTTAAGAGAGATCGAGATTGTCCTCCTTGTCGTTCTCATGCTCATGCTCGTTCTCGTTCTCGTTCTCATGCTCATGCTCGTTCTCGTTCTCGTTCTCATGCCCCTGCAGCTGAGACTGATCATTCGGTTCTTGATTCGTAGGCTCAGACTTCCTATGCCTCGAATTAGGAAAAGCTAAATACCCGTCTGTGCCCTCACGATAACGCTTCCTGAACTCAGTAAGCACTTTATCATTAAACACCTCATGATTCCGTTTATTCCACGAAATCACGGGTATTGGCAAGAGCCAATACAGTATATTGGGCCCCATCACGCTAATCCAGTTTTTGTAAGCACCTTGACTATACGGCATGGGCAGCTTCCTGTAGTCATCAGGTCGAGGACGGATCACTATCCGGGTAGTTCCACTATCCTCTAGTGGAATATTAAATATATCTGGCTGACTTCGCCTAATCGCAAGCCATTCTATCGTGGAAACATTGAGCACAATGTACCTAATGTGAACCCCTAGGAATGCAGTCAATAGCACCGTCCAGAACGCACATATCCCGTACAAAACTGCAATCTGAGGTGATATTGTGCCTCTACTATGCGAGTCTATTAGCATAGTGGCTATTATATACACACATGCCAAAATTGCGTAGAACACAAATTGGATAAAATGCTTGAAATTTTGCTGACCAATAACTGAAGCCAGCCACACACAGTAGTGGTCCATCCGAGGAACACATCGTTTCAAATTTCCCGAATGGTGAGCCCGTTCGGGTTTAACATGTCCACAGGTCGAGCACCATCGAGCATATCCCTCAGGGTCACACATATATATGTCTGGCAGGTCTTCCCCCTGTGCTTTGCCATTTTCTATTTTTCCAGGGCCGATAAAAAAGATCTCGAGCCAAGAGACGATAGTTAGGATAGATATCACACAGAATCCCAATATCAGTCCCGCAGCTCGACCTCTTCCTCCATTAAGGTTTTGCCAGCAGTAGTTGTAGCAATAAGTGTATGTAGCATATCCCCCACAAGCCGCAAGAGCCAGTGGTTGCAAAAGACCGGCTCTTTCCTTCCAGCCCATTTTACTGTACCTCGATTTCGATATCTGGTGGTACCTATTCTATTTCTGGCACCGAAATAGTAGTAGTGTTTGGACTATGGTTGGTGGGAAAAAAAAAAAACAAAAGCCGAGAGCCTCATTCATGTCTTAAGAGTGTTATTTTTTCCCCTATAAATTCAACTCCCACGCCGATATTTGAGATTCTGACATTACCAATCACAACTAGTACCAAAATGGATGCTTCACAAGGTATGTATATAGACATCATGCTCCTAATATGTATATAAGTTGAAATACTAACTCTAGCTAGATGTTTGCCCAATATGCAAGTCGTCGAGATACCTTAATCCCGACATGAAATTCAAAGTAAGCACAGAATGCTACCACAAGATGTGCGAATCCTGCGTGGATAGAATCTTTGCTCTGGGTCCGGCTCCTTGTCCTTTCGCCACCTGTCACAAGACTCTCAGAAGAAATAAGTTCACAGACCAGAAGTTTGAAGACATTGGTGTAGAGAAAGAGGTCAATATACGGGGTCGTGTGCAAAAGGTGTTCAACCGTGGCGAGGAACACTTCCAATCTCTCAAGGAATACAACGACTACCTGGAGCAGATCGAAGAACTGGTATTCAATCTGGTCAATGGGATCGATGTCGAGGAAATGGAGCAGCGAATAGCCGACTACGAGAAACAAAATCGTGACGAGATCAAAGAGATCGACCACCTCAGGTTGGAGGAGACTAAGAAGATGGCCGCACTAGACAGAATAGAACAAGAACGACGAAAAAGAGAGTACGAATACGAGCTTGCTAAGCAGCAAGCGGATAAGGAGCTGCAGGAACAGCAGCGCAAGGACACCCTTCGTCAGCTGGCTACATCTGACGGGAGCGCAGAAGAGATTATGGAGCAGGCTCGGCTCAGAACTGAGCAGCTTCGTAAAGAACAGAGAAAGGAGCTTCGAAAGACGGTCATGGCAGCCCCGTCGTCATCGAGATCGTCGAATGGTAGAAATGGGTCTGCTGTGGTTGCGAATCGAGCTATAGGCTCCAACGGCACGCCGTTTACACCGTTCAATGGTGATAGACAGACAGAGTATTTATTCAAGGTACAGGACGAGTACTACGATCCATTGATGAATGGACTTTCTAATGACATGCACTATAAGGCCTCTGGGTTCAAGGTTGAGGATGCGTACCAGCAGGCGTTAGTTCAGGCCTTTTTTGGTCTTGGATGTGACATCCAAAGAGAGAAAGCATCTCAGCAGAGTGTGATTGTGGATGTTAACGTGAGTTAGGCCACATATTCTGCCCTGAATCAGCATCGACAACTAAAATCCTCGCATAGATATTGCTGGGATAATTAGATCAGTCTTGGCCTCTACTTTGTAATTCTATGTTTTTTTAAAGTTCGTTAGTAGGGGTATATAATTTATTATTATTAATTTTTTTTGTCCATACCTTTTTGATTAGATCTGGGTTTGAAAATCGAGAAACTTGATCATCTGACACTTCGACTTCTGATCCCTTAATCAGTTTTTGCACTAGCTTTT
The DNA here is from genome assembly GCA_030564265.1 of Blastobotrys attinorum. NCBI lineage: Eukaryota > Fungi > Ascomycota > Dipodascomycetes > Dipodascales > Trichomonascaceae > Blastobotrys > Blastobotrys attinorum. Next base: position 72,642 of record JAJLUM010000027.1, read on the forward strand.
GATAGTCTTCCGAGTGGTCATCACTCTCCACTACTTTGATAGCAAAGAGCTCTTTGGTATCGTCGCCAACACCAAACCGCTTGAAGGCATCCATGATATTATTATTGGGCGACAGACAAAAGATGATTTCAGAATGAATATTTTTAGTTCTTAGATTACCAGAATCCCTATCATTAAGAGCTCGATATATGCCGACCAACAAATGCTCTAACGACACAACCGTTGAGGCGTTGACAAATGCAAATGTGTAGTCCTTGTTTCCTGCAACTAACTGTGATCTGACTTCTCCAGAGTTAGAGACATCCTTAAATAGTGAGATCTGAACTGTGGTGTTTGGAAACTGTGGGAACCTTTTAGTAATCATGGTATATTGTGGGTGAATTAACTAAGTGTGGTGAAAATTGAAATATCGACCTTCAAAGATTCGGGTCCTCGTCGGGGGCATTCACCTGGTATGCAGTACGGGGTACTTGTGATCCAATGAAGGTATCCTAAATATAACATCCAAATTTTTTACTGGATTCAACATGTGCAGTGACTGAAGTAGTTGTTTCATTTGACTTCATCACTCTACAGTTTGCTGATCTTCACTTGTGGCTAAATATATTCAATGAAGATCCGATTCCGAAAGAACTCGGATTAACCATCGATTATGAGTAGTAATAACTTATATTTTAAATAACTTATACCCCATGTGTTGAAGGGGGTACTGAATACATATATACACATATATATAAAACATAATAACAATAAATTCGTAACATCGTATAGCTGAAAAAGTCGTTGAAGCTTATAATACAAAGATCCATCTAGGACCAATCAAGAACAGACTAATCACCGTCGAACCAAGGTTAAAAACTCCTCCCGAGTCTTCTGAGACTCTCGAAATGTTCCAAGCATGCAACTGGTACTCGTCGAAGACCCAGTCTTCTGAACACCTCGAGCACACATGCACATATGACTAGCTTCCATGATGACACCGACTCCATGAGGCTGCAAGATCTCCCACAGAGCCATGGCGACCTGCTTTGTTAGTCGTTCTTGAACCTGCAATCTCTGAGAAAACATGTCTGCTAATCTGGCCAATTTGGAAAGCCCAATCACTCGCGAGTCAGGAATATAGCCAATATGGATCTTGCCATAGAATGGTACCAAATGGTGCTCGCAGAGCGAATACACATCGATATCGCGAACCACCACCATCTCATCATGATCTTCTTCAAAAATGGCATTCTTTATGACCCCTTTCATGTCCTGCTGGTACCCCTTTGTGAAGTAGAGCATGGCCTTAGCATACCGTTCTGGGGTCTCGAGCAGACCAGCTCGGGACGGATCTTCACCCAGCTCGGTCAATATGGTTTTGACTGCATCTGAGATTCTTTCGGTTCTAGCTTGAAGTTCCTCTTCAGATTCCCCTTTCCGGTTTTTAGCCCCGACACTTGGCCATGATAGACCGTCTTGGTCCACTACTCTATTGGTATATGGTGAAGCTGGTCTGGCATCAGGGGACCGGGTGAGGTGCTCCATGTATTTAGCATAATCATACGGAGTCACGTTTGAGTCTTCTTTGTGATCAGATTTTAGTTCTTGAGACATAGTTTCTGAATCAATTGAGGTATTTACTATAAAAGAGGGTTATCTGAGTGAGCAATCCACAGTTTATACAGGAGATCTTGAACGAGGATATCTCTTGAATTATGTGGAGAAAGTTTATGTAAATGAGTCAAGCTTTTTGGAGGTTTTTTTTTTCTGTTTTTTAATTATACTGATAGATTACAGTACGGAAACGCAGCGGACCGCGCGGGCTTTTCTCCTACCTCGTTTTCGACGATCCGAGTATTAATTATTATTAGTGTCTCTGACGAAAACTAGAAACAAGAAGAGAGATTGGCATGCCATGGAACATATCGATGATACGCAGAATGTGTGGCGAATGCACGAGGAAGAGATAGAGACGAACGTTTGGGACGATGCAGGTGAACCTGAGTTGGAAGACAGTAAGTCTAATGGCAGTAAAACTGCGGAGCAAATAGTACCAGAACCATCAGATAGTGTACCACAAAATGAATCAGTTGAGGAGGAACTGAGGGATATAACAGATGATGAGATACACGAATCTTCGAAAAGTAGTGTGGGAATAAAAAAAGCAGTAGAGGAAGAGGTATATGATGACAGTGAAGAAAAAGAGAAGGGAACTACTACAGATAGTATCACGGAGGATAACGAAGCAGAGCAGGGCAATAGTTCAGAAAAAGACGGCACAGATGACGACTTTGGTGACTTTGATAACTTCGAGCCAATGGCTGAGCCCACAACCGAGTCAGCCGTTGAACCTCTTGACGTTTCACAGGCGACTCGACCTAATAAAACAATCGACTTGAACGATGTCGAAACCCATATTGCCATGATATTCGACGAGGTACCAAGTAGCAAAGTGGACCCGAATGAGTCGGCCACCAGTATTCTGGATTTGTCAATGGACATCTCACCAACCAATCCTCGAAAGCTTATGAACCAGTTCACCCGTCCCACAAGACAATTTATCGCACTAGAATCCAAACCAGACCCAATTGTGCGCTGGCGAGCTAGTGCGGTTGAAGGCGAGATTGTGAAAGTCCTCCAGCACTGGAAAGAACGAGAGCTTCGAAGGTCCCGTTCTGCTTTATTTGGATGGACCCGCAGAAGTGCAAGTATGCGGAATCACACCAGGCCAAACCAGATACGTGATCATAAGCCGGCATCCTCCTTGACCTCTTCTCCTGTGGTGGGTAGTGGCGAAACCCAAAGGTCAATCAGTGCCAACAACCCGAGTCGACCATCATCCGTGGTGATTGAGAGCAACCCACTTGCAGGGTTGAATCTCAATCAGTCTGCGGAGCGTAGCTCCTCTCAGGTTCGTGCATCACGACCGACGCCTCTGGACTTGTCTATGATCTCTTCATCCAGTAACACAACTCAAGCCACTATGGACGCAAGTTCTTCTGCGATACCGTCTCTTCCACCCACTCCATCTTTAGCATCACCTGCATTAATTCCTTCGAGGTCGGCATCCCCAGCGAAAGCCGTGCCACCAAGATCAGATTCTCCAGCATTGATTCCGTCGAGATCGGAATCTCCAGTATTGGTTCCATCAAGATTAGAATCACCAGCAAAATCATCCTTTCCAAAAGCAGCGTCACCAGCGCTGATTCCTTCAAGATCGGCATCTCCAGCTGAAGCAGTATTTACAAAATCAGGGTCTCCGGCATTGATTCCATCACGACCTGAATCCCCTGAAATGGCCCCATCAAAACTCCAATCCCCAGCATCTACCCCTTCTTCCAATGCTCCTCAGACAACGGAATCAGCTTCATATAACGATACAGTACCTGTATTGAGTGACCCATCAGCATTGGCCCCTGCCACTTTGAGCACCCCTAGATCTCCACCAGCCAACAGCCCTCCGGTGTCGAACCAGAACCAGACTTCGCCGTGGACTTCACTAGTCCCTACTCCCACGAGCTCTACACCCCCCACGCAAACAATTGAGTTCGATGATGACTGGGGCGATTTCCAGACAGAGTCACCCGAGAAAGTAGAGTACAAGACCTCCGAAGGCAATAGTGGAGAGAACAGTCAGAACAGGACTGTTCCCGAAGCCAGCAATGGCGAGAACGGTAGTACTAGTAACTCTAATGCGGCGGAAGTATTCAACGGCAAAGCAGGCTTGGCGCATATGCCAAAGCGGACCTCCACAGAGACTAAATTAGGCCCCACAGCTCCTACTATTGAACAGGAAAAGACCTCTGAGAACGAACAGGTTCAGAAAATAGTAGACTCTCTACCAGACCTTTCCTATTTACTGTGAGTGTCATGTGTATGCATTATATGACTCGAATCTTATATATATATATATATATCGTATCTAGATCAATCTACCCAATCCTAAGCATGTTCTACATGTCTCTTCATATATTACATCCACAGGCACAACTCCTAATCCCCTACACCGTCCACACATGGTTCCACCTATAGCCGGGTCCCCCGGAGTCACAATTATGGGAGCCATATTCCCATACTTGACCATTACTGGCGGACATGCAGGAGGCGGATCAAGCATTCTCATAATCGGGTTGACGAATTTGGAGCGTTTCTTAGAGCGAATGTTTGGATTTGCATTCACAGTAGCAGACTTGATTCGTGTTGAAAGTGGCGGATTTAGTACCGTTACCGAACGGTCCTGCTTTGCCAATTTGGCATAACAGTATTGACAGCTCTTACCATTCTTTAACTTTCGCCCGCTATTCTCACATTTCTCGCAAAAATACCCCGGTGGGTATTCAAATGGCGGTTTGCTAGGAAGCTCGTCTGAAAACTGTGGACCCAAGCTTGCGGGCCGTGGTCGCACAGGCAATGTGAATTGATCTGGTCTGAACGGCAAAGTTGTCAAAGATGGGCTGTGTGTTTGTTGGTTCTGCCAGAATCCCCTTGGCCTGTTGCTGAAATCATTTTCAAAATTCAATGTAGAGGAGCCATCTGAATCAGAGTGCGATTGGAGTGAAGAAGATAAATTCTCATGCGGGTTGAAAAGTGGATATCCTGAGTCTAGATGGTTATTGCTGGCACCGCCGTTATGGGACTCTAAGAAGTTGAACTGTGCGTATTCTCGCTCCCTCGATGAACTAGGGCTCAGAACATCGTTATAATAGGTATTGACAGTCATGTAGATGTGAATATAAGATATTGAGTACCTTTGATGAATGTTAAAAAAAGAGGGGAAAAGTAAAAAGTGAAAAGATGTAGGGACAGAAAAGAAAAAAAGGGCAACTCTGACTCTGGCCAGTACTAATGAAAATGGAGGTGTCTCGGAGAAATTGGATCCATGCAGAAATAGAGCAGAATAAGGGGATTTGAGGGATTATGTACAATCGCTTGGGCACTTAATGCAGCTAAACGGCATCAGAACGGTTGATTGTGTTCGAATGCTGATTCTTTTAGGCGTTGTTCTGCAGGTGAATCAGATCCGTGCGTCACGTACGAGAGGAAGGTATTTTTGATGCCGTAAGATCCGTTGTCTTTTCGGATGGGAGCACACACCTGAATTGAGGAGACATTGCATGAATGTAATGTCAGTGGATAGAAAGCATCGAAAGAGTTCTTGGCTGCTTTCACTCTATTAATAATGTTTCAAGCTAGTTCTTCAAAAGGGAGCGCTACAATTTTTGATCGCGGAGAAAATAAAACGGTGTGATAGGTCATTCGCGGCACTAACGGCTTGAGCCGCAGGGTAATCACTTAGTACTGCTAGCCGGAGTGTCTATTGTGTCCACGTTATTGAATAATTATAGACATGCTGTTAAGCTGAAATAAATACATATTATTTGAATCCTACGATTCGTTTCCTCAGAGAAGTGTTCTCCTCTACGGAGCTCTCGCTTTAAACACTGCTTCACAATGCTTTCTTCCTCTCACTTTCCTGTCTCTTGTTCTCACTATCATCCCCTTCTCTTACTGCATTAACCTGCCGACTCCACCACAGGTGGGACAGGTGTCCTGGAACAGAAAGTCATTGATCATTCCTCTGCCTCGACATCGCCCACACAGAATACCTCCAATTGATGGATCACCTGGCCGAACTACTCGCCCAGGCCCCCCAATTACAGTCGTCCTGGTGGAGCCAAACATATTGAAAGGGTTAAGCAAGTCACTAAAACCATCTCCCATTCCTCCACCGATTCGTTGAACTCCACCACCTTGCCTGGCGAACCGGCCATAGCAGTCCTGGCATGTGTTTCCGTTCTTGTGTTTTATTCCCGTATTGCTGCACTTGTGGCACCAATACCCACGGGGATATGCAAAGGGAGGCCGAGGATGTTGTCCATAGGTGGAAGTATGTGCATATGCCCCAGGATATCCTTGCGGAGGAGGTGGTCTTGGAGCTGGTGGAGGTCCATAGTGGTTCTGGTGAGGTGGTGGGCCGTGATGGCCCTGTTGAGGTGGCCTTGTGTGATGCTGAGGAGGTGGGCCGTGATACTGGCCCTGCTGAGGAGGTCTAGGACCTGTCTGCGGTGGTGGATTCCACCCTTGGGTTGGTCCTTGCGATTGAGTCGGTCTTGGAGGTGGCGTGGGCTTTGCGTTGGGGTCTTCGGGGGTATAAGGAGGTGGAGGTTCTGAGGGAGCTGATTCGTCTGGAGGTAGGTTATGGCCGTTGAATGATGTGCTACTGGAGCTAGCACCGGTACTAGCGGGATGGCTGAGGTTATCTCTCTGTTTGCTCATTGTCTATAGTAAGATGTGTGTGATATATATGTGGTGAGACTAGAGGTGTGGAGCGCACGCATGGTTTTTCTACCAAGCTGAGCCAAGAGGAGGGAGAGAGGAGGTCAAGCTGCTACGCCGCTTGATGGGGACAGTATAATAATAAAGGTGAGAATGCAATTTTAAATACGGTACTAGCTACTAGTTGCTGTGGACAATGGAGTCATTATTTCTGAGATATGTCATGTCGAGAGAGGAAAATTATTCTTGGTCTTGAGCCGCACGTGTGAGGCTCAATTATAACAAATCTACAATCACACAACGACAAAAAATCACACAGTCACACAATCTTGCAATAAAAAAGTTAGACTATACCAGTCGATTGGGCCCGTTATGCCCTCTTTTTGTTGGACAAATACTGTGCCAAATGCTCGTACGATACTCTTCCACGCGATGAAATCTCCCCAGCAATAGCCTCCACATTGCTGTCCAGCGTTACCAACCATTCTCCATTCTCAACAATGAGACCCAAATCCTGGGCCAGAGATCTTTCTGTCGCATTGTTCAGACGTGCTCGACCATCTCGTTGGAGCCTCTCCCGCAGCGATTGCTTGATCTCCTGCTCGCGAGCTTTTTGGGCATCCTTCTCCTTGCGGACTGCTTCCTTGCGAGCCTTGATACGTTCTTCAGCTTCTGCCTCATTCTGTGCTCTTAAACGCTTCTCTTCTGTAATCTGCTCCGCGTGCTGCTGTTCGTATTCTCTCCGCATCTGACGTTCCTCTTCCGCTCTCTGACGGACGTATTCGTTATATGCTCTGATACGATCCTTTTTAGCTAGGGATTTGGCCTTTTTCTTCCCAACCACTTTATTCAGATCTCTCTGTCTTCTTTGTGTGGGTTCGACGTCATCATTTTCTTCTTCCAGCTCGTCTTCCTGGTCTTCAAACTGGTCCTCCAGCTCATTTGTGAATCCCTCTTGTTCCAGAGCCTCGTCGATGTCAGCATCGATAAAATTAGTTTCGTCCTGAGTGACCTGATTGTTGACATTAGAAGTGCTACTGGTTCCTCTGGATATCCCTGGCTGGTACTGGTTGTAGTAATATAGGGCCAGAGGAACTATCAGTATTGGAGACCATATCACCAGTTCTCGGAACATCTTTTTTTTTTTTTTTTTTCCTGGTTTTGTGCGATTCCACTAATGGTGAAAGAAAGAATTTGAAATTTACAAACCCCACGCCTATTTACAAAATACTAGCAATCACTTGCTCGAAATGTTACTGATATCTGAAATATATAAAAATTACCAAGATTATCCAGGGTTTCCGTTGTGTGGAGAAGGATATAGCACTAATATCTTGGATCGGAGACTGATAATTATATCCCAACGCTCAGGTCAATTTTTTATTCCGATTTTTTTCCCACACATTAGACACCATCATCCACCGACAAAAATGCTTGGGTTTAAAGGATTAAATCTTAGTCTGAAGCCGCCTAAGATGGCCTCGAAAATTATCACCAGAGGGAAAAGGACCATGCGAAAGGGTGTGCAGCCTGGTGCTCAGCGATTGGTTACAATGTTGAGTGTGTTTAGTGCTCGAAAGAAACAACCACGAAGACTAAAACTTTCGTTGGAAGACCAAATCAGACACAAAACAGTACAAGCCGCTTGGTCGATACACATGCGTGAAAAACGACTGGCTCGTGAAGATACACTGAAAATTCAGTATGACCTGATGGAAGAGGCTGCTGCTGAGCTGAAGAATGCGAATAGTCAGCTTGCTGCTATCGCAAATCAACGAGAAAAAGGAAAACGGTTTTCACCTGAACTGCGGATTCCCACCGAAACACCACCTAATGAGCCATGGCAGTTCAATTGGACTCCTCCTACTGAGAAGTAGTAAAATCTCATTTAAGCATTTGTAAATAATATATGATACAAAACCTGTAAAAATCGTATTTAACTTCCAATTTAATATATTTTTTTTTTTATTTTCTAGCTTGATTAATTTTTATTTTTTCGATTTTCTGATGCGGCAAAATTTTTTTCCCTTCTCCCATTTATCTATCATTTTGAGCATATATTACAGAACTCAGATACACCAGGAGGTAACGAAAATATGGCTAAAAACCTGGTATGGCAGATAGATTTACTAGAATCTCAACTAGAAAAGGATCCGAAACTGTACCGGACTCAGTTTGCATTAAAAAAGAATAAACCTGAAGCTAGATCAAAGGATGAGCTCGAAGCAGAAGTCAACAAGCTCAAACAGAAGCTAGTAGACAGAAAGGTCCACCACGGCCAGAGCACTATACTAAGAGCATTGAAACAGGCATTAAAAGTGGAAGTGTTGCGGCTGCAAAAGCGACTGGCCAAAGAAGAAGACACAAAAAAGACTAGCCAGATTGAGCAGGAAGTAGTGGAAATCAAAAAGTTTGAGCCTTCACAGTTAGCAAGTGTGCTAGTGCTTCGACAACTGAAGAAGAGCTACATGGGAACCAAGAACTATAGAGACCACCCGCCAGCATTTCTGTCTAGCAGTCTGGTGCAGCAGATATTAGATTTGAAAAATGAGTACAATAGTCACCAGAATAATATTATTGCACGGCTATGTAAAGCCGCAGGAATGCAAAAGGCTCTGCTGGACTTGACTAGGAGTGTAAATAATGCCGCTCGAATAGAAACAAAGGTGGGTAGTGGACCTTCCACCAAGTCGTCAGAATCTAAGAAGTCTGATTCTGGTAAGCGTGAGCCTAAGGATTCAAAGAGCAAAGGCAATACTGGCAGTGGTAGTGGTAGTGATAGCGAAAGTGACAGTGATAGCGAGAGTGACGATGATAGTGGCAGTGATAGTAGCAGTGATGATAGCGAAGATGACAGTAAAACCAACAGCAAGACCGCAAAAAGCGAAATTCAGAAGCAAACTGCGACCCAGGTATCTCAAGACTCCGATTCGGACTCAGAGCAGGACCCTTTCATGATGCCTTTGCAGGCAGGCTACATATCGGGATCTGACGATGAGGACCAATCTGGCCCCAAAAATGATAAGACCGTCAAAAACCTGACGACTGTTCGCAAAAACAGACGAGGTCAAAGAGCTCGGAGAAAGATCTGGGAGCAGAAGTTTGGCAGACGGGCAAACCATGTCATTAAGGAACAAAAGGAGCAGGAAGCCCTAGAGCAGAAGAAGCTTGAGAAACAACGCCGCAAGGAACAAGCCCAGGCCAAGGCTGCACAGAAGCAAAAGGAGTTTGATAGACTTCCACTGCATCCTTCGTGGCAGGCCAAGAAGCAACCGTCCAACGTTGAGTTTAAGGGTAAAAAGTTTGTCTTTTAGTCTACAGCGCCTTTGGGAACTCTCAACTCGAATAATGAATAGATAGGTTTGTCCTACATAATGAACAGCTAAGAACGAAAGCAAAAAAAGGTTTATTCAATTTTGAATCAGGTATGTCAGTTGTACGATGTTTAATACTAGTGATACGATTAGTACTAGTGTCATCGGCCCCCGCCGCACTAGCACTCTAGGCTACTACCATATCATAAATTAGCGAAATAATCACTGAATTGACAATAGAGATTTTTCAATTACTTTGCGAAACCCACAAGCTCACAAACCTACAAACGGTTGTGCCCATCCCAGGTCAGTCTATCTCTGATCCAGCCACCGCTTTTTTGGTCTCGGTGGGTTGCTTAGTATAAATAGATGTTCCGGGCTCCCTTCCCCTTCTCCTTCCTCCCGCCGCTCAGTGCTTATTAACTCTCTTCTTTTCCTTTTTTTCCAGTATTAATTATATATCAAATAGTTCTTTTTAGTTCCTACAGTACCAGTAGAATAAAGAAGAAACAGAAAGATGTCCTATCCTCCAGAGGTCTCAAAACAAGATGAAGTTGAAACTGTCATAGCAATTCAACATTGGGCACTGGGCAATGGTTTAGTTCTGCTCAATGAAGGAGACTCTCCCAGTGCCACACATTTACCGGTCACTCTCTATCCAACTCCATTCTCAAAAGAAGCCTTTGATAAGGCTCGTGATGTCCAAACAGCATTCAACCAGCTTTACTACTCTGTGTGTACCAACGAGGACTGGTTAGTTGAAGTATGCACAGAATTGGCAGAGTTTGATCCAGACTTCACTGGAAAGTTGCTACAGACACATATCAAGGCTCAGAAAGCAGAGGGCCCCAAACAGACACTTACTGGAGGCTTGTTTCGATCAGATTATATCACTACCAAAACTGGTGGCATTAAACAAGTCGAATTCAATGCTGTATCGGTATCTTTTGGGGCAGCATCTACCCGGGTTTCAGAAATGCACAATTTTTTAATCAAAAATGAAATATATGGGGTAGATTACGAGCCAGAAACTGTCCCGATCTCGCCATCACTGAAAGAAATGGCCAAAAGTTTAGCCTGCATGCATGGTAGCTATTTAGAACAAACCAAAACTGAGGAGGCCACCGCCGTGCTTATGATTGTGCAGCCGGGGGAGAGAAATGTGCTGGACCAGAGGTTGATTGAGTATCAATTGAGCGAGGACTATAATGTACCGACACATAGATTGACCCTCGACGAGGTACAGGACAAGTGCTGTTTAGTGGAGGGCAACCGCTTGGTTCATAAACATTCCGGAATAGAGTTTTCGGTGGTATATTATAGAGCTGGGTATGCCCCCACAGACTACCCTACCGAGAAGCAATGGGACGCCCGATTATTCTTAGAATGCTCATATGCTATTAAATGTCCATCAGCTTTGACTCAGCTATCGGGCTCGAAAAAAGTACAACAACTATTATCTGATAGCACTGTAATCAAGAAGGTGGCTCCTTCTCTGTCTAAAGAGAGTATAGATGCCATGGTGGAGACGTTTGTGGCTATTCATCCATTGGATGACCAGACTCCTGAGGGACGACATGCTAGAACTCTGGCATTTGATCATGCATCCAACTATGTACTAAAACCCCAAAGAGAGGGCGGTGGTAATAACATTTACCGGGACAACATCCCGGGGTTTCTGACTTCAATTCCGAAGTCGAAATGGCCGGCATATATCTTGATGGAGTTGATTAACCCTCCTGAGATGAAGAATAAGATTCTACGTAATGGACAAGTGCACACAGGCCCCATTGTTTCTGAGCTGGGGGTCTTTGGTGCTGCTTTGTGGGATACAAAGAGTCGGAAATGTTTATTAAATAAGGAATGTGGGTGGTTGCTGAGGTCGAAGTTGGAGTCTAGCGATGAGGGAGGAATTGCTGCGGGTGTTGGATGTGCTGATGGTGTGTATCTTGTGTGATATTTATGGGTGGGTATTAATGAGGTGGAGAGCCTATTTAGTAATGGGCTCTTATAAGTCCAAAAAAATATAATAAGACATTGCGAAGACAACTAAATACCTATCAGCGATAATATATCTTCTTGGTGACTAGTTTACTGGATTCATATTGCCAAAGTCTTGTGAAATGCCCTGCATTCATCAATTGAAACTAATTGGTTGTGTATTAAATATGCTGCAAACTGTGCTATATAACACGGCTGCTGTTATATACAGGCCGCATGTTGTGCGGCCTTAAACGAGACTTATACACCAGCGTTTCCAAGTTTCTAAAAATTAGGGCGTCTGGTGTAGTTGGCTATCACGTTCGCTTTGCATGCGAAAGGTCCCCGGTTCGATTCCGGTGTCGTCCAATTCTTTTTTTTTATCGTTAGATAACGCGTCCGCCTTTAAGGGGTAAAAACAAAAAAATTCACCTAAACGACCTATCTACATAGATGCATAGCCTCGTTTATGTCTTGGATCCGAAACGAGATCTGGTTGATCATATATAATACTCACGGCCACTTGAACCTTCATATCGACGATGAGGAAATAACCGTTAAATAAAAGGGTAATTTATTTTATTTCACTTCTATGTATTCGCACTAACCATAAGTCGGAATAACTCAAGTATGATTGGTTTGTTGGGTCTAAGATAATCTACTCAACTAGTTTGATACCGATACCCAACGACTATGGCCAAAAAAAGAACACGTACGTACGAACGCGGGGGATCCCAAAAAGTTGTAGTACTACTGATCAAGTCTTCAACTTTCAAATAGTATCTGTATACGTATATAATGGATGAATAAAAATGATTTACGATTGAATATCCTTATACGTTTTTTTGATAATAAATCTCAAGCTGCAGTGGTACACATGGGGCTCTTCATTAGACATGCTGTCCTCAGCGCGGTAACCTGGTAGTAGGGAAAAAAAAAAATTGCGGGAGCAGCTCCTTACTATACTAATAATTTTTTTTTTTTTTTTTCAACATATTTTCCTCCTCTTCCTTTCATTCTCTCTTTATTCTACTATTTGTTTGATATATATATTAATAAAAATCCCTCGTAGATTTATACATATATCCAATTAGTATCGGTCATAAAAGCATGCATTCTCCACGAGAAGGTACTAGTGCTTTCGCAATGGCCTCTATAGAATCGGCATCAAAGGCACACGAAGAAACATTCCGGGTGAGAGCCACTGCTATGGAAAAGCCTGAGATTTTCAATCGATCAGTGGCAGGAAGAAATAGAAGCCCTGGAACCGTTGGAAACCATCTAAATGATGAAGATAATGCCACAAAAAAGCTGGAATCATCGTATCTGGATTCAAAATCATCAAAGCCCAGATCAGGATCCGGATCACAACTGCAATCACAATCACAACCTCAGTCAAAGCCAAATTCTAATTCAAAGTCACCCTCCAATACTCATCACCATCATAGTAATCGTCATCATAAGCCTTTTCTACAACATCTATGTGACAACCAGAAAAAATTCTCTCTATTAGCATTAGGAACACTAGCGATCCTATACATAATACCCCAAACGAGACCTTTTGCATCCAAATTTGTAAACATCCAAGAGATCGACGACATCTCGGGATTAACCACCATCAGCATTGACGACTGCTATTTTGTCATTCTGTGGTTTGTCAACCTGACATTTCTCAGATCAGCCATCATGGATTATATTTTGACCCCACTGGGAAAACTTGGCGGGATAAAGTCTAAAAAAGCTGCTACTCGGTTCAACGAGCAAGGATGGCTACTGGTCTACTACACCGCTTCCACTATCTGGGGGCTACTACTTCTTTCCAAACAAGATTATGCTACTAATTTAGACCATTTGTGGGTTAATTGGCCCCACTACCGTTTCAGCACTGAATTCAAGACATACTACTTGATACAGCTGGCCACGTGGTTTAACCAAATCTATGTGTTGAACATTGAAAAGCGTCGTAAGGATTATCATCAAATGTTTACCCATCATATTGTCACTTGCACATTGATTATTGGGTCATATTACTATTATTATACTCGTGTGGGCCATATGATGCTGCTAGCACTGGATAATGCTGATGCGTGGCTTGCAATTGCCAAAATGTTGAAATACACGGGATTCCAAAAGTCATGTGACATCATGTTTGGCGTTTTCATGGTGACATGGATAATTTGCCGACACATTCTGTACAACTTTATTCTGTGGTCTGCTTTGGCCTATGCTCCAGATCTGATTGGGTATACGTGTGCATATGATGACCAGACAGGAGAGTTGGTACGGTGTTTCACTTCATATATTCATCGAACGTTTGTTGGTCTTTTAATTGTAATGCAGGGCATCATTTTATTATGGTTTATAATGATTGTCAAAGTGGCATATCGGGTTCTTAATGGGGAATATGCGGATGATTCCAGATCTGATGATGAGGATGAGGATTAGGATGAAAAGAGAAGACTACATGAGGATATACAGGAACACCGTATATGTACGCAATTGATTAAATAAATATATATATATATCTTAGTATATATACATAAGTTAAAGAAGTATTTGTTTTGTTTTTCCTATTTCTTTCATGTTTAGAATTTTATCAAAGTGACCATGTGAAAACTGATCCACTGCCTAATAAAACATATCACTCATTTCCTCCCATATCATCATCTATCCCTCATACTCCTAAATATACCATCAATTATCCCCCTCATTCTTAACCTAAAAATTCGTCATTTTCGTGACAGAATACGTCTGTATTTCCATCGGTTCTCGTTTTCTCGTTTTTCAGTTATTCTTTTTCAAGTTTTCATACTTTTAATTGTCCTCTCGGTTACCATCAGCGCTTAGCTGTTTTGCAGCTGAACGTAGTTACTTGGACAAATACCAACTTCTCCATTCTCTCTTCGAGCCTGCCACCATCGACCACTAATGTCAGCAACCTCCAAAACTTCACCCTTAGAGAATGAAATCTCATTGGCATCGTCAGGGCTGGCCTGGTAAGAGTACATTGCAACAGCTCTATATGGATACACTGTTGGTATTGTCATTTGGTCATTCGAAGGAGTTTCGCTAGGAGGAGGTGCCTCATGTGAGTTCTCAAATGCACCGCCCAGCTGGTCAGATGTGAACATTGTGTGGTTTGCAGAGGCATTGCTTTCTGCTGTTGTAGAGCGACCACCAGGGCCACTTCCTAATGCACCACCGTTACTGCTCAGATTTGGGCGGTAATTCATTCCCACAGAATCATCCATACCTCGTCCCATGAATGGGTTGGATCTTCTAGTCAACGAGTCGCCTCGGCTCATGCCAGACGCGGTGCCACCATACATTTCACTTTGGACGTGGTGGCCATCATGAATTGCAAACGAGTCAACAAATGAATGTAGTCGAGCGTCTTCAGTGGTTCCGAAATAGAATATCCACAATATGTTTATCATTGACAGAAGAATGTGTCCTGCTGCAGCGGCTCCTGAGGCTGGGGTGCCCTTCCAGACAAAGTTATTTGTCGAGTTGGTTGTGTAAATTGTAGCAGTTGCTAGAAACGCCACCAGGGCTATTCTATAGGCATGTAATGCTGAGGCTCCCACTACATAGATAACTCCTAGAATTACGCAGAATTCGAATACAATGCCCCACCATGTGAGGGTAGGGAATTTTCCTGCCAGGTCTACTGCTATTGAACCTCCTAGTGTGATAATCCATCCAATCACTGCAATGGAGATTGTTGATAGAGCGAATGGGTCGCCTACGATGTATGAAACTTGGAAGGCTTGACGTCTACGTCTGGGATAGTCCATTTTTTGTGTGTATGTGTGAGTGAGTGTTTGGTGTGTGGTCAAGGTAGTGTTAGTACTTTAATTTGGTTGATCGATTGTTGGACCGGTTGACTTTGTCTCAATTTGAAATGTTGGCTTTACTGCGGTGTTTTTTTTTTTTTTTTTTTTTTTTTTGTCTTCCAGTATTGTTCGAATTTAATACCTGCTGCTTTTTTCCGATACAAATTTAAGATTGCAATAACCTATATTTACAAGATGCTAATAGCTCGATTAGACACTTATAGTCGCTCAGTAGTTAATTAAATCTCTTCCTACACAGTAGGAAAAAGAGGAACAAGTCAAAAAAAAAAGAAGAAATTTTAGAATATCAAATGAATAAAGGTCAGTGGTGAATTAAGAAAAAAAAAAAAGAATAGAAAATTAGGTCCAAAGAAATTTTCTTTAGGCGTACTATAGTAGCAGGCTTTTTGGGAAAAAATGGTGAACTGTGCGCTGTGCTTTTTTTTTTTTTTTTTTTTCCAGTGAGCTAGCTCAGTGGCTGACTTGCACCAGCACCAGCGACGAGGACGCGACTCTCCGTGCGTAAACGTGCCTGCAACGGCTTAGCCATTTCGGAGCGTAGCGAAATTCTCCTTTAACATGAAACGTAGCTGCAAGTTTTAGGCGGCTGCGCGGGGAAAGGAACCTTAAAAATAGGTTGATCCCACTTGAATGTGTAGATCTGGAAAGGTGCATCTAGCAGTGGTTGGGTGGCAGGTGCAGCATGAGGCATTTCTGTAGAATACTGCGATTGAGCTAGTTGACGATTATGCTGGTAATTCGGTAATGTTGGCAAAGTGCTGTATCTTGGTGCGGCTCAACTAAGGTCAGGGACTAAGGGGTCCTGGACAGGGATTCTCTTACCGAGCTAACCAAGTTGGGTAACTCGTCTCTACCTGTAGCATGCAAGCCCATTTGGCTCTGTGATCAGTCAGATATGGGAAATGATTAGACCACTTAGTTACGAAATAGATCAGTAGAAAAGATCAAGCCCATCGAGCTCGTTGTGGTTCTAAAGGTACCGTAGCACATTTTGACCGCAGCGCTTACCTGTGTAAAAAAAGCAGCCCATGGTGTTTTAAACTTATATAGCCTCGTATAGTGTCAAAGATGTATGTATACCTATAAATAATAGTATTATTAAATACCAAGCATGCATATCAATCCAATAAGGACTCTAAATTCTATTACACTGTCGACTGTATACTCGCACTATTGGATTTAGAAAAAAAAAATGTTAATGTATGAATTCATGAAGTCATTACCACTCGCGATTCAATCTGTGAGAAAGAACACATGTCTCCTCTCTTGACCAGCTGGACTTGCAGTTGCACCTCAGCCGGTCAACTAGACACCCAGGTTCACCAGATCACCAGATCAGTCAGACGACCCCAAGAGATAAATGTTGATAGATAGGCACACAACAGCCACAACGACCCCCCAAACTGACAACATCAACGATAACGACCGAATGATATAGTCAGACTTGGACAGACCAACAGTCCTGCTCTTCTTGCCCAACAAACTATAAACAAACACGCCAGGAAGAATAAACGAAATTGATGTAGACCCAGTAGCGCCCACAAATGCCAACATCAACTCCAAAGAATTAACCGTCAGTGCAACTAGCAACGAGAGAACCAAAATGGCACAAGTCAGGATAATAAATGTCCTGTCCTCCAAAGGAACCGCTACAGTAGTTGTAGCAGGAGCAGCAGAGATCTGAGACTCTTCATCGCCATCCAGGATAGAATCTGATGATTCATCACCGGCAGAATAGTCATCATCAGCTACAACAGTAAACTCATGCTTTTGTATAGCAGTCTTCACAGAATGAATCACATGATTGGCAGACATTCTGCATGGGTGGCACTGTAACGGATACGAAAAAATCACCAGTACAACAATTGCAATTCTTCCAATAGTCGAAACAACCGAAAAAGGATACATGGAGATGATGTTCCCTCCAACATGGTCGCCAAACGACAAATATCCACACAGTCCAACCACCACATACATACTCGCCGAAGACCCGATGGACCAGGTGACAATCCGCTTGAGTTTTGACTCGGTGAAAGAAGACAACTCATTCAGAACAGAAAACATGTTCTGGTGACAGGTAAATGCAAAAACAATGATAGGCAGAGCACTCAGCATAGCTGTGACTCCCTCGATTTCGACCAGTTTGATATTACCCCGGTCTGGGAGAGTGTCTCCAATCAGAAAATGGCCGACCACAATCAAGATAAGATACCCTACTGACACCAGAGCAACGATAGACGTATACTTCAGAGAATCCAGTTTTCTCAGAAACGAGAGTGGCCCCACTACGCCAAACGAAAGCATGACCCAAAACTGACGATCGAGCAAAATCTCGTGCGAAGACCCCAAAGATTCGGCAATCTGGGGCATCAGGTCGCCAATAATAATAATATAAGACACACCCACTCCGAAGCATTTGATGGCGATTGCGACATCAAACACCACTGCCAACGAAGGGTATGTGATCTTGGCCACAGCAAAAAAAGACGCATGACCTTTTCTCACATAGGTTGAGGAGAGTCCTTGTAAATAGAGTCCAAATCCGGCAGTTATTCCCGCTAATGCAATTACTATACTTCCCACTAAGATACCGTTGGCTCTATAGGCGTAGGGCATAGCCAGAATGCCTGCTCCTACAATAGTGTTTAGAAGATTAATGGTAGATGAGGTCACTGTGGCTCCAGTTTCTGGACCGCCTACTTCTCCATTACCATTTCCGTTATTCGCCACATTTCTATTCATTGTCTGGTCATTAATAGAGCCATAAGATTGACGTGGGTTATCTTTAGTGATAGTCATAATATAGTGATCGATTGGGACTTTTTTTTTTTTTTCGTAGTACTCTCTCTTGGCCCGTTAAGGTGGTTTGATAAGCCTTGATATTAAGTATAACTACTCTATACAAAGAAGTAACAGAAATATAGAGTCAGCCTTTACCAAGAGGAACAAAAACTACAAATATGTATATTGGTAAGCAGATATAGATAGATATATATATATATAAATTCCCCGGAATCAAGAGATTATATATATTAAAAATCTCGGGCAGCGAACAGCGGAAAGAAATGGAGGTATTTCACGTGACTAGGCCGCTTTATGCCCAGCGGCGTTATCTTTTCTACCTTGTTCTGGCGTCGGAATCCGAATCTACCTATAAGATTACTACGTGAGATCCAAGTTGTCGATCTATGCAGTAATAATGTGCTTTCCTGAAATATATTGAACTAGTTCGAACTCCGATTTTACGAAGCATTCAAGGCCAATTAGCGGATATGTTCGCTCGTTCGAGTATCAAATCGCAGAATGATCCAATGTCACCTGCCCTAGTGGGAGAGAGGACCCAGACACGCGGAGGGAGCCCGCGTGGAGTGGAATTTTTTTTTTTTTTTTTTTTGTAAAAAAAGCTGCTTAGTGCGGCGCACCTTTGATAAAAACTTTCAATCAGCATCGAGCATAAGCTATATAGAGAAAAGCATATACAAAAACAATGGACCAAGAACCTCCTGTAAAGAAACAAAAAATAGAAGAAAGTGATAATATACCGCATAAATTAAAGGGAATCACAGAAAAAGACGTCGGAATCACCCAATACCTGTCTCCAAATATCGCCGGGTTCTCAGGCATCTTGAAACAGAGATACACAGACTTCCTGGTCAACGAAATTGATCTCGATGGGAACGTGCTCCATCTAGTTGACCTGGGTATTCCAGAACAGAATGACACTCCCGAGAAGAAGCAGGGCCTCGAACAAAACCAAGCGAAAGCCCAGATTCCAACCCTGGACGATCAAACTCGCGAAAAATTGACAGCCCTTATTGGCACCGAAGACCTGGATAGAGTACTGCAATTGTTCACCAATGGGTCTAAGCTGGAGACTCAAAGGTCAATAGACGATAAAGATGAACGAACCAGCTTACATCAACTCATTCGAGAGGCCTTCAACTCTCGTCTGGAGACTCGGACAACTGATGATAATCGGTTCGTGGTCACTCTGGCCACTCCAGGTAACAAAAATCGATCAAGAAAGCGACTTGACACATCAAAACTAGGGGATGTGAAACAATTCATCCGCTTCCTCATCCATAAAGAGAATAAGGAGACTATGGAAGTGGTCAATCTGATTTCTAAGCTGTTGCGGATTCCGCCAAAATCAATCGCATTCGCCGGCACCAAAGACCGAAGAGGGGTAACTGTCCAGGAAGCTTCGATATCCAAGATGAAAGTAGAACGGTTAAATGGTTTGAATAAGACTCTGCGTAATGTGCGAATTGGATCTTTCAAGTATTCTAGCGAGCCCCTACGGCTTGGGGATCTAGGTGGAAACGAATTCTTCATTACTATTCGAAATGTCGACCGGACTGATACACTGGAACAGTTATTTGAATCACTGAAAACTAACGGATTCATCAATTACTATGGCATGCAACGGTTTGGAACTTTCTCAGTGTCAACCCACACTGTGGGTAAGCACGTCCTGAATGGAGACTTTGATAGGGTCGTTGATTTGATCTTATCCCCTCAGGAACTAGTTTTGCCAGATAGCGTCGAAGCTCGACAGATCTGGGCTGAGACCAAGAATGCAGCAAAGGCGCTGGAGAAGATGCCCAAGAAGTGTATCGCAGAGACAGCGATTCTAAGATCTTTGGTAAGGGATCCGGACACAGCTGTCAATGCAGTCATGCAAATTCCCAGGAATCTGCGAATTATGTACGGCCATGCATACCAATCTTATATTTGGAACAATGCTGCCAGCGAAAGAATCTCCACATATGGCCTCAAAGTTGTCCCTGGGGACTTGATCATTGATGACAGTAATGAGGGGGCAGCTAAAAATACCGATGAGGACAATGGCATCGTTGAGGATGTCAAAGAGACTGGGTTTGTCCGTGCTCGGGTAGTCAAAGAGGAAGAACTGGCCACCAAGTCTATCTTCGATGTAGTGCTGCCTACCCCTGGCTTTGATGTGATTTATCCGGAAAATGTTGAGCATGTTTATCGAGATTTAATGGCAGCTGATGGAATTGACTATCAGAAAATGCAGCGAAATATCAAGGAGTTCTCTCTATCTGGGTCTTATAGAAACATTGTATCCAGACCGGGTAATGTTGAGTATTGGGTCCGGCAATATCAAGAGCCTACTGACCAAATTGTCCGTACAGACTATGATATGCTCGAGCAAGGTACCACTGAACGACTCGCCGAAACCCACGGTGATAAAAATGCTGTAGTGTTGAAACTTCAACTTGGTTCCTCGACCTATGCCACTATGGCTTTGCGAGAAGTTATGAAGCTTGACACCTCTAGACGTGGCGATGGGCTAGATGTACGTTCTTAAATAGCAGGCCTTTGCTTTTCTTTAATCATTCTTATAGCAAAGCTGGGAATAAAAGTATTGCAATGACACGAATCATTCACCAGTGCTGTATATATATAATATATGTACTAGAATAATGTATACCTATTTCGTAATTCCTTTTGCTTATGCAACGCCCCGTTCTTCATCTTGTTCTCAAGAGACATCTTGTTTTACGAAAAGTCAGTTGGCGCATTGGCCAGTACTAATGTAGATGAACTTGACTCTCTTATCACGACTGGCTCTGGTACTAGAACAGACCTTTGCTCCTCTCCTCTACCGACTTTTTCCTCTTCCCTACCTAGTGAGTCCCCATGTTTGCCATCTGAGCCCACCCGTGTGAGTAAATCAACCGCATTGTTAAACCCAATTCGATCAGCTTCACTCATCTTACCTGAACCGTCATCCGTAATTCTCAGCTCTGAGCCATTGTTGCAGTCTATAAGACTGGATTCATGGCCAGATGTGGTACTAACTGACCTTTTCCGGTATGATTTGGCCCGCCGTAGCCCCAATAGAATACTTTTGGAATAATCAGCCGAACTCAACTCTGATGGCACCGCATTCAGATCAGATACATGGGTAACATAATGTAATGGTACTGCTTTGTTTTTGCAGGTAACCCTCCCCGATTCAAAGCTCTCTATACCAATGGGCTTTGTATATGCCCCCTCATCGCCTGGTGTGAAACTAGAAGAAATCGATTCTGTGCATGAGCTACTTCCACTAGCGGTTGCTTCAGTCGATGAGGATTTATCGCTGATGACCCCCCTTTCCCTATATTTACTCTTTCGATATTTTACAATTATAGCCAATACTGCACCTACTAGCAATCCACAAACTGTAACCGTGCATGGAACTAACGCTGCGATACCATTTGAGTTCATTATAAAGGCTTTGCCTTCTTTATTACCTCGGAAGTATCGCTATATATATTGTACTGGGTACGCTAAAATAGTCTTTAAGAGAATACTATAACTGTACTTCATATTGGCGTGATATATTCACTTCCCGGTATAATTCCATATTCCGAGCAAATAATAGCACGCTATTCCCTGAGTCGTTTTTGAAATAATGCCTGTTCCCAACCCCTAATTATAACGTAGCACACTACCTGGATCAGTAGTAATAACCTAACAGTATTCCCCTAAGGGAATGGCAAAATGCCTGGCCCGATTTACTAATTGCTGGAGCTATCCAGGAACCAGTTGAAAATGCGATTTGATACATAAATAAGTACATATATATAACCAGTTGCTTAATTATCCTCTAAGGCGCATGTTTGAATTTTTTCCCTCTTCCTACTCCGAATCGTTGTCACTATTCCATGGAACTTCTCTCTTTTGTTCTCCTATTTTCTGCGTCCATCATGCCCGTCTCGCTGGCCGCATCTCATACACTGGTATGGAGTAACGGTATCACAACTGCTTCAATTCAACCATATCCATGTGATGCAACTAGCACTGAAGCTACAGTTACAACTACTGTGACTCCTCCTTGTATTGAATGGACTACTTTTGCCGTCACTACTGTCTGGGTTACTGAGACCTGTGGCCTAACAACTGCCGACTTAACTACCGCAATTGAAAGTAGGACTCATGTTGAGACGTATTCTGTATCCTCAGTATCTGGTACCACGGGTCAAATTAGTATTCCTGTAACTTCGCAGACAACTCAACATCTAACCACTACCAGTCCTGAAATCTCCTCGACTGCACGCAATACTGAATCGTCCCCTGTGTCAGTTACAACTACTTCCTGCGAAACAGAAGGTACTGCAATTTCTACAACTTTTACTTCCATCGAGCTAGCCTCGTCCATCCCCTGCAGATCTTCCCAAGCCGCAACAACTGCGGCGTCGGCAATAACTACTGCTCCCTGCGAGACAGCCGAGTCAACTTTGACACCACCTCCACCTCCACATAATAGAATTTCCGACTCGTGGACGAGTCGAGTTCATGCTTCCATATCTGGCATGACAGTTTCAAGCTCCCCAGGGCAACTCACAACAGATCCATCAAGTATATCGAAGGAGCCGTGTCACAATTGTGATGCAGACTCTAGCTCGGAAACTCAGGTTCCTAACAGTGGTTCTGGGACACTTAGTATCAATTCCTTGATAGCACTGGTATCAGTAATTGCATTAGCGCTTTAGAAGTCTTTAGCTCAAAATGGCCAGGTAAAGAGAGTACATAGCGAAACTATAATGGTTACAATTTTTCGAAGTGCCTCAAGTGAACTGCTAGTTTAGAATCATTTGAAGCTAATAGTTTCTAGTCAACCTCTTAGATTAAAGATAATGATATGAAGAATACCTTGAACGAGTGGAAGTGTATTTCTGGCGACGTAAGAATACTTTATACTATGGAGAGCTAAATAGATTTTTTCTGTAATTCAATCTTAACAGAGTCTCCCGGTGCTCCAGCTGACAAAAACGTAATTTCTCCCTGATGACCATCAGCTACGCTAGAGTACCAATAATCACCACCTTTATAAATTATATATTCACTGTTCCAGATGGAAAATTCCTTATCACCTTCTTCATTAAACGACAATGTCTTTGTAGTGCCATCTCCCAAATGACCATATAATTTGTGGCCCTCATGGTGATGGAATACTAATTTCTTGTCATCAATAGAGAAATGACCATGCGGCTCAGAGCCAACGTGGGCGATCCGATTCTCACCAACTGTAACAAATCCTTTGCTTGATTGGTCGTCACCCTTTACTGACAAATTGAATCTTTCTGGCATTTTGCGGTAGATATCTTTTTTTATTTATTATTATTTCTTATTTGTGTGTATTTCTACTTTAGTAGAGCCTAGAACTGGATATCAGAAAGCTTAAATACATTCGAATGTAGTACGTATGATTAGGGGCAGCGGCCATAAATAAAAGCTCTCCCCTACTATTTTGTAGATCTCTTAGGCGTCTAAAATTCTACAATTCATACAGCCCATTGGTACGTTCAATCACAAAACACGCAAAAATTTCGCTGTATAATATTATCATCGCTCGTATACTCCTTGTAGGATACCTAATTATGAAGCTAGCCAAACCTCGTAACCCTTATCGCAGTAAAAGTAACAATCGAGAAGTAGATAATCATAGGAACCGTGATCATAGGCAGCCGCTGGGTAAAACATCGCAGACAGATATCAATAAGCCCAAGGATCAACGAGCTGACCAACTGGTAAATACAAAAAAATGGGAAAACGTCAAACCGCAAGCTCTGACTTCGCCAATAGACACTGATAATAGTGTACAAGACAGAATAGATGCCGGAATATATGGGCCAACAACCATCATTCCAACTACTTTAAGACCTCGCAGTACGCATCGTCTAGTCATATTTCAGGAGATATCGAAATCTGTTGGACTAAGGTCGCTCTTGAATCAAGTCAGCGGAGGACCACTGGAACGGGTTTACGTCAAGGGCCATAAACGAAAGAAATTATATACAGTAGAGCTATATTTTATGAATCCAGAGCATTCCAAAGCGTTTTACGACTTTGCTTCTACGGGCCGGTTTTTGGTCAACGGTAATGCGTACTTTCCAATCAAGGGTATCGAGTCACCCATAGGCCACCATGGGATTAATCTCAGCAAGCGAGCTATTGACAAAATGGTCCATCAAGGAGCCAGGAGGTGTGTGATTCTCACTAAGTCCATCAAACTGTCTGGTACTGAACATCGAAATGGTGGAGCAACATACGACGACGTTCAGGGGAGGCTCAGGCGTCACCGATGCGAAATGGCAGCCTTTAACCCTCAACTGGACATATCTTTAGGATTGGTTTACAAAAATTTTGGGAACTTAGGGTCAATTGTATCTGTACAGCCAATTGTCTCCCCTACAGTTACTATTATGATTGAATACGCTGATGTAAGAGCCGCCATAAAGGCCAAAAGTCTTTTTGACAGCGAAAGCCATGATTTTTGTCGTTGGTTTCCCCGGTGGAATTTAACATTTGGCAAAGATCCAGTGGATAAGCCTTGTCCGTCTCCACTGGGTCCAAGCTGAACTTGTCATGAATATTACATATTGAACGCTCAGTTCCTCTCTTCCTAGGACTAGAATCGGCTGGTTACACACGCTATAAGTATTGACCTCTATGGATTACCCCAGTAATACTTGGAGATCCACTGAACCCGGTTATACTCTTTTCTATGCTATGACTAAATAAAATTAAGTAACTAGCGATCGAATAATAGTAGTATAGAGTTTCAAGATTAGATCTATAAGATATTAGTAAACTGCGAACATTGCTACTACTTCGGAAGTCCCGGTATCGGCTCTTTTTTTTTCCCCCTTTCCTATTTTTTCAACTCTTTTTTTGCTCTTACTATTTGCACCTTGAGTTCGAAAATGGCACCAACCCCACGAGTAATCTTTGTACGACATGGCGAAACGGAGTGGTCGAAATCTGGACAACACACCTCTTATACAGATCTTCCATTGACCGAAAATGGGCAGAAACGGATGGCCGCGACTGGACGGGCCCTAATTGGTGACGACCGATTGATCCATCCTTCTCATATCGAAAAGGTATTCATTTCACCCCGGACTCGGGCCAGACAGACTTTGGATCTCATGTTCGAAACCCACAAAGAGGAGACTGCAAAGATTCCAATCGAAGTCACGGAAAAGATTCGAGAATGGGAATATGGTGATTATGAAGGGATGAAAACTGCGGATATCCGCAAGCTGAGGAAAAGCAGGGGATTGGATAAGGACACAGATTGGTCAATTTGGCGAGATGGCTGCGAGAATGGTGAGATGCCTGATGATGTAGCTAAGCGACTGGATGAATTGATTGAACAAATTATTGCCATCCATCGGGTTGCTGTGAAGGAGAATAGACAATCTGAGGTGTTGATTGTTGCTCATGGTCACATTTTGCGATGCCTAACTCTGCGATGGGTGCGACGACCAATCAATGAAAATCCATCGTTCATTCTTGAGGCTGGTGGCGTCGGTGTATTGAGTTATGAACATCATAATTGCAATGAGCCTGCAATCTGTCTTGGTGGTGGATTCACTATTCCTGACGAGTAGGTACTTGCTACCGGTAGAGGCTGGGAAAGATGGTGGAGATCAGTTGATGGTAGAGTTATTGCTAAGGGACATTTTCTTGGCTTTAACGGAAGTTAGACAGCTAAGTGCTCTATTTAGACATGAATACTAGTAGAAAAAAAAAAAATACAAATTGAACTTCTGAAATGTAGGATCATGGAATAAATATAATAAATTATCATGCTGGTAATTCGAGGCAAGTAACATGATCCGCTTCATGGGGACATAGGGCCTGACCTTACCGCTTGTTTCTACGTAGTTGTTCCAGGATCTCTGACTGTTCGAGTGATAACGTCCTTACTCTTGCATGTCGATTACCCGCAGCACTAAACGGAGAGATAGGCTCTGGTATTCCTCCACCAGAAGTCAGACTCCGAAATGAGGTGTACTCCGGTTGGTCTATTGTGGCACCAGTCGAGGTGTCGATCAACAGTGGCTGTCTTTCATCTAGTGACGACGCGATTGATGGAACAGACCCACTAGACATTTGGTGATGGTGGTAGCTATTGCTATTGCTATTATGATGGCGATGGTATGCAGAGGACGTCGAAGCATCCTTTTTCTGCTGTTGTTGGTACATCAAAGCAGTGTAAGACTGTAGCGTACTTCTATCGAGCCTCCAAGATAGACTTAGTACTCCAAGTAAAACCAGCGCAGTTCCCAATGTCACCAAAATGATCTGGCCGAATGAAAGCCGAGAAGTCTGTTTGAAATAAATAAGCCCATTGAGAATAGACGTAATGTTGTAGACGCAAAATACCAACGGGTATAGAACCGAAGTTGAGCACAATCTTAACCCACAATTTAGAACATACAACTGTGCTAATGCAAAAAATAAAAAGGCCCCCACGATTACCCAGGTTTGCCATCTGAAATAGTCCGTCCAGTAGTGATCTCGAATTCCTCTCACCACCAGTTCGACTGCCGATTTAGCCATTAGTAGAGAGTGAGCTGACAGGATTCCACTAATTACACCATAAAGAGATCCTTTTAAGGTCAATGAGTTGTGAACCGATTCCTCAGTTTGCTGATGACCTTGTTGACTGTGTTGCTGCTGGCGGTTCAAGTGCAACTCATCAGACCAGTCTCTAAAACGAATGAACGAGTACACCAGCCCGATGGCGGCAAACGTACTGAACATCCAGACCAAAAAGGCCCCCCTATGCAGCAGGAGAAGTAGTTCATTGAGATTATGCTGAGGTTCTGGCACTGCGCCAAATGCTGCAATTAATAGGGCTCCAATCGAGACCATCAGAGTTCCTATCAGAGAGCACTGTGTGAAGGGTTCTGCCAGAATTAAACTGGCGCATATCGAGTTGAAGACTAGACCGACAGCCTGTAATGGACTCAATATTACGATGGGAAGAGTTGTGATTTGGACACTTGATCCAAATATATTGCTCAATAGGAACAGAAGAAGGCCTACTCTCCACAGGCCCTGGCGATGTGCTGGCCTTCTAGGTAGACCAGGCGGCCTGCTGTCCTCTATGATATGCGATTTGCGTTGTAATGTGATGCCAATGGACTGTGTGGCTGAAGATAATACTCCAATGATACAGCCCAAGATGATTGTGTCTATAGATTTCATTGCTCTATTGTGAGTGCAGAGCGATATCTGCTGGTATGAAAACGACTTTTTGTTATTTTTTTTTTTTTTTTTTTTTTTTTTTTTTTTTTTTTTTTTTTTTTTTTTTTTTTAGCAGAGACAGGTACCTGTTATTGTTACTTGTTCTTATAGGTTGAGTAGGTGAGATCCTTAATATTTACAGAAGCTGAATGGTCTGCTCAATATTTTAGATCTGACGAATGACTTAGTCCCCCCACAACTGGAAGAGTGTATCTCCTCCTCCTCTATGGTTATTTCAAAACGAAGTAAGCACGGACGTATTTCTGAGTCGACAGAACCTTGTCAGCAGTTCAAAATATATAATTGTCTCCGTTTGAATACGAATACTATATATGAAATTAAAGGACACACTGCAGGTACTACAACGGCCTCTAGGTCCAAAAATAAAGAATAGTATCAAAACAAACTTGGAGTGTGTTTGCTAGTTTATTTGGGCCGGGCCACGAAGAAGGTTTTATTCTAATTTTGACCAAAATATGCCCAATCCCGGGAGTCTTAATCACCAGCCACCCACCACTATCTACTCCCGACTGGCGAAAAAAATTGTCAAAATATTTCATATATACATTTATGTCCAGAAATCTCCTTACAGCTACCAGAAGCATTGCGAGCCCATTTAGGGGCACTCGAACTCTGAGTACCCTGCCGGTAAATCCCCAGAAGCTAGACGGATGGGCCTCGAAGCAGCACTTAGGGATCGCTCCAAGCGTGGAGAAGATGAATGCCCCAACGACTCTACCAGTTACGATTGATCTGGCCCGGCCTGAAGGCACCTCCACGGGAAGACATATGCTGAACTCCGGCAAGCAGATTGTTAAGTTGTATAAGTCAGGGATTGTAAATGTTTGGAAAAACTACTGGGCTGGGCGACAGCTTATGAAAAAGTACGGGATCTCAACTGTGGGAATGCTGAACCAGCACGTGCTGGATACGGCTTTTGCCCAAGGAATCGAGAAGCAGAAAAGTAGCAATAAAATCATAAGCCCCAGTGAGAGACACATCAGTAGAGCCGGGTACCAAATGCTAGTCAGGACCAGACGGGATTTTGCCAAGTTACCTCTGTTCGCTGTGGTGTTTGCGGTGTTCTTTGAGACTACTCCTCTACTAGTTCTGGCTTTCCCCAGACTGACTCCAACTACTTGTACATTACCATACCATCAAAGAAAGCACTCAGACCGGCTACACAATAGAATTCTGGCACTCAAAGAGAAGGACACCGGCAATTCCGCAGCAGCCAGCGACCGAACTAAATCGTTCTCAAGATCAGTATACCAGCTGGAACGTACCGAATTGGATGCTTTGGCTACCGCACTACTCCAATACCATCTGGTTCCTGTGTCGCTCCTACCACGAGCTATCTTGGAGCGAAGAGTGCAGGCTCAGATTGACGTCATTAGGGCAGACGACGTACTTATCAGTCGATTTGGGTCTGTAGCTGCGTTGGACCCTGAGGAAGTGCGCCTTGCTTGTTTGACTCGAGCTATTCCCGTGAAAGGCAAGTCTGATACCCAGCTTAAGGCCGATTTGTTTCTGTGGATGACCAACTTTGCAGAGGGGCGGTATGATGCTGGATTCTTCTTTTATCCTTTGGAAACGACTCAGGAACAGGCTGGTGTGGTTGCGAAACGAATTAAGCACTCGTAGCATTGTAACACCAGATATATTTCTACGACCCACTTCTCAACTTCACAGATCATCAACTAGCATCATTCAACTTCTCTCAACTTGTTAAATAGTAATAATAATTTAAAAAAAAAAAAAAAAAAAAAAAACCATAGTAATGTACATAAGTTTATATATAACCCCAAATAGAGTGGAGCATCATATCTATATTCGTCAAAAAGTAAAACAAAAAGGTCTAATCGCACAGATATTCTAGAAACGAATCTCATATGACCCAGCGCGTACCACATATCGAACCCATTTGACAGTAGTATAATTACTCTTCTCGAAGATCTTCAAGTACCGCACAACAATACCCGAACTGGTAAACATTGACAGTGAGAAGTCCATCGAAATCGGTGGTCGAGACCATGATTTATTGGTCGTCGTAGCCGCTAGCTCTACAACAGCATGGAAATTGACCTCAGACCCTCCAGTAAATCGGCCAATCTTCCATACAATGTGGTTCTCACTCGGATTATACTTCGACCGTCCAGATGAAACCGACGAATTGGTAGATGCAGTGTTTAAAGGTGTTGGAACACGTACAACAACCTCATTCGCAAACAGCTTGGGTCCGAAGTTCGCTTTGATATTTATATCGTATTCTACCCGTGTGTGCCCCACCTCAGTAACTTGGGGAGTTACTTTGAATGGTAAATTGATGTTTTCTACAGCTCGGTATCGCATCAGCTCAAAGTCCCCGTCAGGAGGAACGAAGCTGATAATCCTGTTGGCATCGAACCTGCCTAATTTAACGCATTGGTGGAATTGGCAATCTTCAAGTGTTACTGGGCCCGAAGTTGTGATGCCATCCCCACCACCGCTATCATCTCTACCTCCATTGTTTAAATCATCACCCCCATCCAATAGCAGAGTATCGTTCAGCCCGAACTTGCACTCTGGCATTCCAGACAGGTGAGCTTTAACTTGGATATGTCCATTAACATCGGCCTTCAGAACATTACCTGAGGCACTCATGAGTAGGTTGACATCCTCCATTACATCTACAAACACCTCATTCTTTCTGTATTTAACATCTGGGCGTCGCCATGATATGGCCCCCGTAGCCTGCATTGTGATTTTTGACGAGCTGTCACGGTCGCTAATATCTGATCTAACCCCTTCTGTGGTGATATACTGTTTTAATGTATCTGTTTCTGTGTTTTGGGGGAACCCAAAATCTAGGATTTCATCTAACAGTTCATATATCAGTGTGAAGTTGCTCTTCACTGCATTCTCGTCAAACTTGTTGAAGTAGCTAGAGCCAAGATTAATCAGCTTGTACAAGAATTCAAACACCAGTCCACCATCTGCATTTCCTCGGGTCACTGCTACCACGTAGATGTTTTCGTGTTTTACATGCAAAAAAGACGTTGAACCCAACGTTAGTACTGGAGACTTGGCCTCAGGGTTAGATATCACTTGGATGCGAAATACGTCTGCAATCGATCTTCTTAGTCCATCACGATATAGCCGCGAGATGAGTACTTCACCTTTTTGATTGTAGAGCAGGATAGCAGAGATCATTTTGCAATTCGCGGTGGGAAAATGCTCTCTATCTCTCTCTTTTTAGTCTTCTACTTTCCGTAAATGTTTTTGGCCTTACGCGGGTCAGGACACGAGCGAAGCACAAGAATAGCTTGGGAGCTGTTCAAATTCAAACCAGCAGTCCTAGCAGTGACCACCAGTCAGTGGTGGGCGAAGTCCGAGCCGTCGGCTAGATTGGAATCTGCCGACGGAACGACCAAAAAACTTTTAGTTCTCCGCAGTATTTGATGATTTGATTTAAATAAGAACTGATCTAGCTTTCATTCTTCGTTCTTTTTTTTATCCCCTTCCTTACTCCTCTCGTTGTTATCGAACGACAAACCAGCATGTCATATTCTCACCACATTGAAGAGATACGACAAAAAGAATATCCCGACGAGGTTTATCTCGATCATGCCGGGTGCGCCTTGTTCGCGAAATCAGTGATCCATCGCTCAAGTGAGGCTCTATTGAGTTCAGCATACGGGAACCCACACTCAAAATCTCCAGCCTCTCAGCGATCCACTGAGGTGGTTGAAAAAGCTAGACTTAAAGTTTTGAAGCTGTTCAACGCTGACCCAGCGGAGTACTCTGTTGTTTTTACAGCTAATGCAACGGCTGCTATAAAGCTGGTCGGTGAAGGATTAGACTCCAGCTTCCAGTATACTTACTTAAACGACTCACATACGTCACTAGTAGGCTTAAGGAAACTAGCAGGAAGCTTCAGGATGGTTGATCCTAATGAGATGCTCTCTGAAATCCAAGGAAGCAATAAAGGTGTTGACCAAACCAAGACTAAAACCTTGATTTCGTGGCCCAGCCAATCAAACTTTTCAGGGAAACGATATGCATCATTCACAGATGCCTGGATCAAGAAGGCTGCTAATAAGAAAGGGGTTTACACTCTGATAGATGCAGCAGGTGAGGCCTCTACTCACCCGCCAGATCTGTCAGCTGCATCTAAGGGCCCTGATTTCCTGGTAATTTCTTTATACAAAATCTTTGGATACCCAGATCTCGGTGCTCTGATAGTAAAAAAGACATCAGGAATGGAATACTTCAGGAGCAGGCAGTATTTTGGCGGAGGTACTGTGGAAAGCCTGACTGCTGGACACGATTTCGCTCCTAAACATACTAATATTTCGACCCAGCTTGAGGATGGCACATTGCCATTCCATTCGATACTGGCACTTTCATGTGCTATCGACGTGCATTACGAACTTTTTGATTCTTTCAATGATATCTCAAAACATTCAAACTCGGTTGCAGGATACCTCTATGGCAGAATGGAAGGCTTACAGCACTCTAACGGAGTGAAACTCTGCCGCATCTATAGCGATGGCCTGTATAATGACCCACGACAGCAGGGACCGATTGTAACCTTTAACTTGGTCAACGAGCACAGTGAATGGATCGGCTATGCTGACTTTGACAAACTGATTAGTGAGTACGGGATCAACATTCGTACTGGGACTCTTTGTAATAGTGCTGCTACTAGTCAGTGGGTTGGCATAAGTGAGAATAGTATCATGGAGAACCATTCAAAGGGCCATGTCTGTGGCGACGATAACGATGTGATGGATGGAGTACCTACTGGTGCTATTCGTGCTAGTTTTGGCGCTTACTCCAGTAAAGCAGATGTAGACAAACTGATCAACTTCTTGAAAGAGTATTATATCGATCAGGTAGCTCCAGTCACACCAGTATCTCCATCATCTCAGAAAGTTTCGTCATTGGAGTCGTCTCGTACAGAGCTTCTTCAGTACGTTTCGAGTATAACGCTATTCCCAATCAAATCTTGCGGCGGCTTTCGAATACCAAAGAATATGCCCTGGAAGGTGACCACGAAGGGGTTGCAATGGGATAGAGAATTTTGCCTCGTAAATATGTCTGACAATTCAGTCATGTCATTAAAGAAGCACCCTAGAATGGCTCTCATCCATCCAGAGATTGTCAATAATAGTCATATGAGAATAACCAGCAGCGCTGGTGGTAACAGCGGTAGCATGAGTGCTGACATTGTAGTACCACTGTACGAGCATGAGGACTCGTCTCATCCTGTAAGGACAACTACAATATGTGGAGACAATGTCCAACTGGAACTGTACAAATCCTCGACTATTGTGAGCTTTTTCTCTGACATTATAGGAGTACAATGCACACTGGCGCGATTCCCAGCTAATGACAATGGCCATGGCCGGTTCTACAAGCCGCACCTAAATGGTCCTATGGGCAGTAGTGCCAGTACTACCACCTCTAATTGCACAGTAGCAGCAGTGGAGAAAAAGGATGAAGAAATCCCTCTCGCTATGAGCAATTCTAGTCCACTGTTGCTCATCTCTCAAAAAAGTGCCAAACAGCTGGCAAAGGACAACGATTCTGAGATTGATCCTGCGGTATTCCGTGCGAACATTGAAGTTGCTGGACCCTCTTTGGAGCCATTTGCTGAGGATATGTGGACTAGTATTCAGATTGGAGAGAACAAATTTCGTATTTTGGGTCCATGCAGAAGATGCAATATGGTCGGAGTAGACGCCAAAACTGGTAAGCATAACAACAAGCCCTATTTGGCATTACATAAGAATAGAAAAATGGGTGGTCAGTTATTTTTTGGACAGCATATGACGGTTGATTCAGAATCGGGAGCCGCAGGACATCCGCAACAGATGTATATTACAGTTGGAGATGCGTTACGACAGTACAGGTAGGACTAAGAGAGCATTAAAACTAATCTGATGGAAAGGACAGAAGAATTTATTTATCAGGGATAGTTGACAAATATAATTTTATTATAGCATTTTTTTTTTATTCATTTTATTTTTACTGCAATTTTTTTTTTTTTTTGTTTTTTTTTTTTGGTCATCATGACTGTTTGTGCGGCTTTTTCTTGTTTTTTCCCCTGTTAGTTTGTGTCACGCTGTATCACTCGCACGCACACGACGTATGGAACGTTCTAGGTTTCGACTATTCTGCAGCGCTAGATTAAAAACAACTAGCATAGACAGTTAAAACTTGGCAGAATCATATGGACCACATCGAACCGAAAATTAAATAGAAATTTCTAATCTTCAATAGAATTGGAAGAAAAATTTTTTTTTTCTAATCATTCGGTCCGTAACTTAGCGAGGCTGTTTCCTAATTTAAATGCTTACTACCGATTTTAACCGATAAGGCCCAGGATTATGCAGGCGGATAAACGGGAGAGGCAGAATTTTGATGATGTAAGCAGGGGAGGGAGAAGAGGAGGTAGTGGCTCTGTAAAGTACACGGCGGCGGTAAAGTGCACCGATAAAAGGCGCAATCGGTGAGGCAACATAAAACAAAGCGTCTAAACAAAGTTAAGTGTAGCGCCACCTTTATTAGTATAAATACCAGCCATTTCGCATTTATAATTCTAGGTTCTTTTTTTCTTTCCTTTTTCTCTTTTCTCTCTTTCTTTACAATAAAGTAATAATCTATTATTTGTTTCTAGCTTATTTGATTTTAAAGTATACTCTTCATTATGCAAATCTTTGTAAAGACTCTCACTGGTAAAACTATTACCTTGGAAGTGGAATCTTCTGACACTATTGACAACGTCAAGTCCAAGATTCAAGATAAGGAAGGTATTCCACCAGACCAACAGCGTCTAATTTTTGCTGGTAAGCAACTAGAAGACGGACGAACCTTATCCGATTACAACATTCAAAAGGAGTCTACCCTTCACTTGGTCCTTCGATTGCGAGGTGGTATGCAAATCTTCGTCAAGACTTTGACCGGTAAGACTATTACCCTGGAAGTAGAATCATCCGATACTATTGACAATGTCAAGTCCAAGATTCAAGACAAGGAAGGTATCCCACCAGACCAACAACGTCTCATTTTTGCTGGTAAGCAACTAGAAGACGGACGAACCTTGTCCGATTACAATATTCAAAAAGAATCCACCCTCCACTTGGTCCTTCGATTGCGAGGTGGTATGCAAATCTTCGTCAAGACTTTGACCGGTAAGACTATTACCCTGGAAGTAGAATCATCCGATACTATTGACAACGTCAAGTCCAAGATTCAAGATAAGGAAGGTATTCCACCAGACCAACAACGTCTAATTTTTGCTGGAAAGCAACTAGAAGACGGACGAACCTTGTCCGATTACAATATTCAAAAGGAGTCCACCCTCCACTTGGTTTTGAGACTGAGAGGTGGTATGCAAATCTTTGTCAAGACCTTGACTGGTAAAACTATTACCCTGGAAGTGGAATCTTCTGACACTATTGACAACGTCAAGTCCAAGATTCAAGATAAGGAAGGCATCCCACCAGACCAACAGCGTCTAATTTTTGCTGGTAAGCAACTAGAAGACGGACGAACCTTGTCCGACTACAACATTCAAAAGGAGTCTACTCTCCACTTGGTCCTTCGATTGCGAGGTGGTGCCAATTAAGGATTATATACAAAAACCCACAAGTAGTTCAGATTTTATTTTTGTATTCTTAAAAAAATAAAAAACACCAAACAAATAAATCTACTTGATAGTCATCACTCACTAGTAGAATATGCCACGTTTGCCCAGCCGCCAGCCATGCGGCGGTGGCAAACACCGATGGAAAGGTTGGGAGTTGAGCCTCAGCTAGGTTCGCAACAAACGCTTTTACACTTGTACCCGGATACTTCATCTGCATCATCAAGCATATCGGCATTTACCGATTAGTATAATTTCCCGCAACCACCCTCCTCTATGGTGAGATCAAAAGTCGAAGTACAAGCAGGTGTCAGGATCAAGGTTTAATCTACTGCATTCGGATTGAGTTGCCACCGTCCGAGACCCAATATTTGCGCAGCCAGTTTTAATTGCGTCTATGAAAAAAAAAAAAAAAAAAAAAAAAAAAAAAAAAATAATGTTCACCGGAGAAATATCGGTAGCATTCCATTAAACTCATTATACGTGTACAAAAGTTTTCTAAGTTGCATATGGTAAAAATTGTGAAGTTCTTGGTGGGATTGCAATTCATTTTAGAGATTACAGTAGACCTGTTTTCACACTTCCACAATGCACGAGACACCAGTCTCAATTGTGAAGAACGCTCAATTGCCAACGACATTGATCCAACTAAAACTTCAACAAGACACTATAGTTTCCAAAAATGCACGAGTACTTTCTGTATACGATAAATACAGAACTCCAGTTTCTCCGGCTTCCACCGCGTTGTTGGGGAATAATATCTCAGATTTTTTTTTTTTTTTTTTTTTTTTTTTTTTTAATTCTCGCACCTGTACATGCGCCGCTCGGCTTGGTACAAGGGATAAAAAAAAGGGACCAATCAGCTCCATTAGCGCTGATCTAAATAAACGGTTTCGGTTATAGTCAGGCTATCACACCGTCCCCCGGGTACAGGACTTAGTTCAAATCACCGCCGCGCTTGTGATAATTAATTAGTATATAAATACCCCTAGAGATCCGCTTTTCTTGATTTTTTTACCTCTCCACCACATACAGGTATCATCTATAACTGAACTTCATTTTCAATAGCTCTTTTTCTTGCTTTCTTTGCTGGTTCAACAACTCCAACTTCGTTTGTTATTCCAGCTTGATCTTTATTAAAAAGACTTCTTTAATACTCTTTCAAAACGTTTTCGAATCTTTTAGGAAGCGCTCACCACCCTTATCAAAACTCCAGCTCCGCATCTGGTTCGGGTGGGATATCAATTATAAAGTCCTTCAACTTGTTCTTTAATTAATTTTACTACTGCTAAAAAAAAAATGGCTCCTTCTGTTACTCAATACTCTGCTTCTTTTGCTGCGTCTTCCGCCGCAGGATCCGGAAAGTCCGGCTTCACCTCTGTCGAAGTCAATTCCGATAAGGTCCAAACCAAGGACGACGCAATCTACTCCAAATACTCTTATGAAAACGCTACCGTTGAAAAAGTCGATGGCAAGTACAAAGTCACCCCAACTACTACCGAATACGAATTCAAAGTAGATACCAAAATTCCAAAAACCGGTATCATGCTTGTCGGGTTGGGTGGTAACAATGGTACTACTTTCACTGCTGCTATTGAAGCCAACCGGCATAACATCTCCTTCCACACCAAAAATGGAGAAATCAAGTCCAACTATTACGGTTCAGTCACTCAGGCTGCAACCGTTAAACTTGGTGTAGATGCTGATGGCAAAGACGTTTATGCTCCATTTAATGAAATTGTCCCAATGTTGCATCCAAACGATTTTGTCATTGGTGGATGGGATATTAACAATGCCAACTTGGCTCAGGCCATGCAACGGGCTCAAGTTCTGGACTATGACTTGCAACGTCAAGTCACCAAGTATCTTGAACCAATTGTCCCAATGCCATCGATTTACTATCCTGATTTCATCGCCGCCAATCAAGGCGAGCGAGCAAACAATGTCATTGAAGGTTCCGACAAATGGGCACACGTTGAAAGAATTCGAGAAGACATTCGTAATTTCAAGGCCAAAAACGATCTTGACTCTGTGATTGTTTTGTGGACCGCCAACACCGAGCGGTATGCAGATATCATTTCTGGAGTTAATGATACTGCAGACAATTTGCTCAAATCGGTCAAAGAATCACATGAGGAAATTGCTCCATCGACTATTTTCGCCATTGCCAGTATTTTGGAAGGTGTCCCATATATCAATGGTTCACCACAAAATACATTTGTGCCAGGGTGCATTGATCTAGCGGAGAAGAACAATGCATTCATTGGTGGTGACGATTTCAAGTCTGGACAAACTAAGATCAAATCTGTTTTGGCCCAATTTTTGGTTGATGCTGGTATTCGACCAGTCTCTATTGCCTCTTACAACCATTTAGGTAACAATGATGGTTACAACTTGTCTGCCCCAAAGCAATTCCGATCTAAGGAAATTTCTAAATCTTCAGTTGTTGACGATATGATTGAATCCAACCATTTGTTGTACAACGAAGAGAAGGGAAAGACTGTCGACCACTGTATTGTCATCAAATATGTCCCAGCAGTGGGAGACTCCAAGGTGGCTATGGATGAATACCATTCTGAATTGATGCTTGGTGGTCACAACACCATCTCCATTCATAATGTTTGTGAGGATTCCTTGCTAGCTACTCCATTGATTATTGATTTGGTGGTTGTTGCTGAATTCCTGGCTCGAGTTTCTTACAAGAAGGCTGGATCCAGTGAAGACTATCAATCATTCCACTCTGTCTTGTCCTTCTTGTCATATTGGCTAAAGGCTCCATTAACCCGTCCAGGTTCTGACCCTGTTAATGGTTTGAACAAGCAACGAGCTGGTTTGGAAAACTTGATGCGAGCATTGGTTGGATTGGGTCCACACAATGATCTCAAGTTTGAAGAACGAATGAAGTAGAGTGTGTGGCTGGCAACTTTGTAGCCGCCTCAAAGTAAGCAGCCGTGCACGGCTGTGTCTTCAATCATCTCCAACAGATGTTTTTAAACGATTTTCTAACTTTAGGTTTCCTCAACGTGAAATAACTTTTTTTTTTCTACTTCCATGTAGTTTTTCTTTTTTCTATAATTAATTCTAAAATTTTGATTAACTTAAAAAATATCATTATCATTACTATTATCTATGCAAAACTCTTGACCGGTGAAGCAGATCGACTGTCCGTGATTGTAACGTCTTCAGACTCCGAATATATGGACCTAGGACTAGACAAACTTGGCTGGCTGGAGTTGAAGTAGTACCGTGAGTACGCCGAGGAGTAAGGGGTACTCGAGGTTCCGTTAGTATTAAGAGAGGATAGATTCTCTTTACGCTTATTCAGTGACCTCAACGCAGCAATGATTCGGTCTTTATCCTGGTTTGACTCTCGTAGTTCCTCCACTTCATCACGAAGATCTTGAATCAACATATCTGGAGAAGATGAAGAAGTAGATATAATACTAGAGCTGGATGAACTATCGGTCCGTGGCGACATATTATAACTGGTCGATGTCCGATGTGATAATTCCTGCTGGTATAGCATCTTCTCCAAATGCGAGATATACGATTTGTATTCTTCAATCTGTTGGTTTTGTTTTCTATCTTCTGCTCCCTCCTGGTAGTTGCCGTGGGCATCGTGGGCATCGTCATCAGTGTCCTCCAGGCTGATTCCGAGTACTTCTTCGAGTCGTGAATCATCACATAACCTCGTTAGATGTTCAACCCGCTCGTTTAAAATTTTGTTTTCAGCCTCCAGTTGAGCAACTTGTGAAACCAGATTGTGATTACTATTGCTACCACCACTGCCGTTGGATGAAGTCGAAGAGGGCAATGAGGGACTTGAGGAAGCATAAGGTTGTGGTAGTGATGCAGCTGAGGATCGTGCTGACGGCGCACCAGACGACGATGAGAATGAACCTGTGGATATAGCATTACTGGCACGAAGCTGCTGGATTTCGAGCTTTTGTGCAGCTACTTGCTGCATTAATCGCTCGACCATTTCCTTGGAGTCGGCAACTTCGTCATTTCGCTTAACATTTACAACCACATTTTTGGCTCGTGCAGCAAATCTTAAAGTTGAAACGGTCTCCATGTAGGAGGAGGTGGTGCCTGCGGTTTGAATTGTACACAATACGCTTACCAGGCTTTTTCCTGACAGGGCCGGCTGTAGCAGTCTTGTAAGTTTAGAGTCTCTATAGGGTACATGGCCAGCCGATGAAGCACTTGCTGATGGAGCTGACGATGCAGATAATCTGGCAATTACGGTTCCCAAAGTTAGTAGGGACTTGTTAATATAAGCACCTTCTTTTCTTCGTTCGGACTGGGAAACAGCTCTTTCACTACCAGCAAGATCACATAAATACAAGGTTGAGTTGTGCTTTAGCGCTACTCCTTTAGTTGGTGAAGCTGCCTTGGGGTTAGACTCTACCGTGATTTGTACTACAGCATGCGATCTAGAACTTCGAGCATTATAGTCTGTTCCCTCAGTCTTTCGGATTGCATCACCCTGGGCAATGATTCCTAGCAGTTCCTCGGGTGAGTTTGCTACTAATTCTTTAAGTCCTACAGCACGGACACCCCTTTGGCTGTCATCACGCAGTTTTATTTCATCGGTGTTGTTGCTGGCATTAGTGCTATTGTTATTGTTGTTATTACTGTTACTGTTATTATTGTTACTGCCACCGTTGAGCAGGTCATTTAGATGCTCATTGTAAATTTCTAGATATGAGATCTTGACAACAAAATTTCGTTCGTGCTGTAGTTTTCCAATATGATCGAAAATGGAATAAACTGACAGTGGAATAATACCGGGGTTGCCATCAGAACCTTGCATCGAGTAAGTTTTACCCGAGCCGGTCATACCATATGCGAATACTGTACCATGGAAGCCATTCATGACTTTATCCACAAGCTCACGTACACTTTGATCGTATATTTGGCCATTTGAAGATGAGCCGTCAAACACATTGTCGAAAGTGAATTCTCCGAGCTCACGGTTGGATATCATGCCACGGGATGAGTCAATGTTCCATAGCCTGTCAGACGTTGAGGGTTTTACTCTTACACTGACTTTGATGTTTCCACTGTAGGATTGGGCTACTCCTGGTGCTCCAGCGTACCAGGATGGGGTTGCTGGTCTCTGCTGCTTGCTTAGGGGAGTTGGTGAACGCATAGATGCAGATGATGCAGGCCTTCTCAATAGATGTGGAGTTGTAGGCCTCGAGAGGCCAGTTGTATTTGAGGTACCTGGAGCTGTTGTATGTCTATTCCGTTTTGTTGGAGAAACTTTACCAGGTGTTGCAAAAGAGCTCATTTTTTATCTTTTATTCTTTTTTTTTTTTTTTTTTTTTTTTTTTTTTTTTTTTTTTTTTTTTTTTTTTCAAGGTTTGGTTGAAGTTCTATAGGTTGTAGGTTTTGGCGAGTTGATGACCCCTGAAAACTGTTGACATTCAGATGTGTGCGACTATTGGAATTGAATGTTTTTTTTTTTTGAAAAAAAAAAAGGGTAGAATAGGTTCGATAATAAGGATAGAGTCAAGAATGATAATTCAAAAAAAAAAAAACTAATCCTTTTTCTATTCCCTTTGAGTCCAGTATCAAATGTCGAATCCCTGTCGTATTATTTATTATTTCCAATATTTTAATCACCTGTCGGATACAGTCGAGATAAAGACGTAGTCTTAATAAAAAATTCGAGGGGCTATATTATTTATTATTGTTGTTTTTTTTTCTGCCAGGGTGCTTATGTATTCTTTGATAAAAAGTACCGTAGCGGTGGAAAGCCTGATCGACCCTTCCTCGAGATGCTTATGGCTTTAAGGGAGAAGCAATAGATCGCAATATCCCACGTTGTTTATTATTTGTTCCTTGGGTTTTCGGCAATCAAAAGATGGTCGTCAGATGTGTCGACTTTATAAAACTATGGCGATCACCAAAAGAAAGTATTAACGGTCAAAAACTGGTTATATATACTAAAAGAAGGATAGGTACGAAAGTGAGTACAAAGTGAGAGAGAGAGAAAAATTCAAATTGCACTATAAATTTAATAGATACTCCAACGCCTAATTTTACTATAATATGCACCTAAGCGCTAAATAAAAACAAACAAATTCAATCCTTGCTCGGCCATTACAGTAGCAATCTCTCTCTCCACAGCAACCAGACACAGGGAGCTGCACTGTTTACCGGACACATAGAGCAGTACTACCATGGAGTGAAATGCACTATCAACGAAGTACATACTTTAGACTAAATATGGTACATAACGCTGCTAGAAAAAAAAAATTGACACCTGCAACATACATGTTTCAATGTTTACTAGTCGCCGGATTGGGGGAGGGGTACTGGAAATTACTCGGGCCGTGCGAATATCCTAGTCCGAGGTCGTTGCTGGGCTGGCTTAAGGCGATTGCGAGCACTAATCATTGCCCCAGCAACCACATGACCGCCACGCGATCGATAGTATACCACATATCACCTGTTGGGCCAATTACAGCTTGTGAGAAAAGCGGTGAGCGAGATACAAGTTGTGAGAAAGCGGTGAGAGGTGAGCGAGTTAGCCTAGAGAAAGAAGAGAAGAAAAAAAAAACGCGTCGAATCGAATCGCGGAGCAGCAGTGGGCTCTCTCTCGTTATTCTCTCAAGTTCCCTCCTGAAATTTTCCTCCCTCCTTCTTACGTTTCATCTCCTCATTCTGGACACTTGGTCTTTTAACACACAAAACCAAATCACCCACATACCGCATATCTCACCAGAACAAGTTCAAAATGGAAAAACTCAGAGAAGTATGTATTGTGAATCTGTATATATAGAGTCGAGCAGTAGTCGCTGCTAGCGTGATATATAGCTATAGAGTGGTGATGTTCGCTACATGGATGGACTGGCCTGGACAGATCTTTGTCAATTGTGGTATATCCCTA
This sequence comes from Blastobotrys attinorum, assembly GCA_030564265.1. NCBI lineage: Eukaryota > Fungi > Ascomycota > Dipodascomycetes > Dipodascales > Trichomonascaceae > Blastobotrys > Blastobotrys attinorum. The sequence continues at coordinate 114,642 of JAJLUM010000027.1, forward strand.
GAGGTATATCGCGAGGGGCTTGGGCTCATAGCTTGTGGAGCGGATATTCCAGCTAGTACAACAAACTCGTAGTTGCGCCACAGAGGTGAGGTAGCAGACCTGTAATTGTCATAGGCTCGTAGTCGTAGCATGGCCCCGTGGCTGTACCACGGGCTGGGTAGGTACACCAGGGACCAGGTGGATGTTGTACGACAGACTGAATGTTGTACGACAGACTATCTGTTGTCTGACACACTCGCTGTAGCATCACTAAACTAGCTGTAGCATCACACTCTCGACGCAACACTCAGCTACTAACCAAACAGAAAATCAACACACTCAAACTCGAGGCCGAAAGCGCCCAAGAAAAAGCCGACCAATCCAACGACCGAGTCAAAGAGTTGGAAGACGAAAACACCAAAAAGGATCAAGAAATCGCCTCTCTGACCCACAAAAACCAAACCCTCGAATCCGAGGTGGAACAATTGGAATCACGACTAGGTGATGCCAAGACCGCCGCTGACGAAGGTGCTGTCCACGGCACTCACAACGAATCTCTAACCAAGAAGATCTCTTTGATGGAATCCGAGTTGGAGGAAAGCGACCGTAATTTGCGAGAGACCACCGAGAAGTTGCGTCAGACCGATGTCAAGGCTGAGCACTTTGAGAAGAAAGTGGCATCTGTGGAGCAAGAGCGGGACGAGTGGGAAAAGAAGTACGAGGAGTTGTCCGAGAAGTATGCTGCTGCTAAGGCTGAGCTAGAAGAGATCCAGCAACAGTTGGAGTCTATTTAACTGGATCAGCTAGAGCTTGACACCAGTACTGACGGTAATAGTAGTAGTGCTGGTAGTAGTAGTAATGATGACTGTGACGATCAAGATATAGCATTGCGGAAGCTTTCCTCTGACAATTCTTTTGTTTCTTATAATAACATCAAATCTTTTGCGCATATACATTATATTTTGTTGATAGGTTTAGGAATATTGATTTTGTTCTGGTAACTAGATACAGTGTGTAAAGCTGTGTTTTTTGTACGTATTATGTACATGCTATGGAGAATAGAATTAGAGGGTTTTGTTTTGCGCAACATTTTTAGTCTAGGTGCGGTAACGCATATTATATAAACCTGGCTGGAACTATATACTGTCCTGATTTGAGTTCCGCAGTCCTTTTTGTAATGGTATACTGGATAAAAGCAGTGCTGTGTGGCCTTGTGTCTCCACCCTATTAGTCGGATCGACACAGGACTGCAACGAGACGGGATACCACAGCGGTTACATAGCGGAGTACTACCAGTAACGAAGGAAATAGGCAGACGGTACAGGAGATAATACTAGAACAGTAAAACTACATACACATATCAAGTTGAATGAGTAAATGATTTATTTCTAGAAGAAGAATAATAATAATAAAAATAAAATAATAAAAGTAGTAGTAATACCTAATGGCCCACAGATACTATCGGTCAATCATCGGGGTACTAGAAAGGTTTGTTCGTTTGCTTGATTCATTTCTTTAATTCTTGGATTTAGCCAAACCAACAGCATTGTTGTCCAAATCATAAACAGAATAATACTTTCGCAAGAAAGAATCACCAATGATGGCCATTGGACCAATTGGAGCTGGAATATCCATTGGGGTGAACGCAGATGCACAAGATCCAGAAATCTCCAAAGTATAGTCTTTTGGTCCCAAAGTAAAGTTATAACCACCGAAGTTGAAAGTCAAATCAGGCAAACTATCTCGGCTATCACAGTCCAGAGTGTATTGACCAGACCAACTCTTTTTGGCCCCAATTTGAGCATTCAAAATCTCTGCCAACCCAGAAGGCAAAGCCAAAAGGGAGGTACCGGTGTCGATAGCAGCACCAGTGTTTTCTAGTACAGCAGTTTCACCACCAAGAGAGATGGAGTCAAATTCAACTTCCCAGTAAGCCTTTCTTCGAATTGGCAAATAGGTGATTTCACCTTCATAAAACTCATCTGCTATACCGCCAAAAGTAGCAGTACCACCGTTAGAGCTCTTGTCGGCATCACCCAAATAAAACGAAAACTTATTTTCATCAAGCAAGCCCTGATTAATTGCATTGTATACAGGTGGGACAATCTTGTTAACTGAAATACTGTCGTAAGCCAGTCCCAAGATACCGTCAAACTTGCCAAACGCAAAGGCCAAACCTGGCTCAGAAGTGACCTCTCCAAAGTCTTGGTGTGGAATCTTCAAGTCTCCCAAGGTCAAAGTATCTTGAGAAACGAATCCAGAAACAGCACCAGAACCATATTGGATATTGAAATCGCTGCCATTCTTTTTGTATGTAGACGAGGCTGACGAGTCATATTTTTGATGCAAATAGCAGGCAATAGAACCACATTCCACAGATGGTACCCACAAGTTGGAGCTACCGGTGTCCAAAATGACTTTGAATTTCTGTGGTGGGCTACCAATATCAACTTCAGTGTAGTACTGGGCGTTGACATAGTTGGACAGTGGCACGTCATGGCCACCCTTATCGCCACCGCCAGATGAGACAAATGGGACATACGGTTTGTTGATGTTATTGGATTCTACACCCATGTACTTTTGACCCAACGACTTGACATGGTTGATGAATCCATCACCTTTGAATTGCTCTTCAACAGGAACTTTTTTAACATTGGCTCTATATTCAAAGTGTTAGTATATTGATGGTTGATCCTTGTGGCTGATTACAAGGGGATTTTCTATTTCCCCACTGGCTCCAGTAATCTAGAAAAAAAATTACATACCTGTGAACAGCTGCATCAACGCCACCTAGAGCCAAAGCAATGGCTGCAATAGTTTCAAACTTCATATTTATACGTATAGATCAGTATGCTTCTAGATATTCCTTTATAACTAAACAAACAACTGATTTGTGATAAGATAAAAGGGAATAAAGGAGGAAAACAAAAAATTATTAGGACTAGAAACCTAGTTGGGAGAGATAAAGTAGTAAGGATAAGGGAAAGGCATGTTGGGTGGCGAGGTTTTAGCGGGCCCCAAACTGGGGAAATGCACTGCTCAACTAGTACGGTTTGTTCCGTAAGGAGCAATCTTATGTAGGGGCCAAGAAATAAGGTCACATGACTTTCGATCTCTGTCTACCGTGAATCGGTATGCAATATTGGATTTCTCTTAAGTAAAAGCAAACGGTATTAGTGTAAATCGATTTTTTTTTTTTTTTTTCAGATTATTTTTAGTATTATGGTCAGCTACTTTCTGATGGTATCATGAAAACTTATTCGTATATAGTATGATGGAGATGAGGCTTTCTATTCGAAGATCAGAGTGACTCTCCGGGGCGGTTATATGAAAACGCTCACTACTCAAACATTGCTTCAGTAGGATTTTAGATAATATCCGGTTAGGCATTTGATATTCCATAGAAAAAAAAAATGTTTTACATAGTACCATTATTAAGTTGAACTCTGTCTGGTACTTAGTGCAGATCTCTTTTACATGCCAGTTCTAGTAAATCTGCCTAAACCTAATGTATACTCCAATTAATCCGGCTAGAATCGGATATCTGATGGTACTAACGCTAATACTAGTATACCTTTCGAAATCAAAAATCCAATTGTGATGCTGTTAAGCCAGTAAATTTCCCCTTGAGTCAGCTTTATTCAATATATTACTCCTTAATGCTCTACAATCTAGGCTATACTAATATTAAAAAAAGAACCAATATACTAATGCTCTACTGCCTCATTGAAACCTTTTTCAACGGTCGCATTGTGGCCGAGTCTTGACTATTCAACTGACGAGGTCGCTTTCTGCCACTAGAAGACTCATCCTGCTGAAGCTTACCACTAACATTCATAGACGAATCACCTCCTCGACCATTATTAGCAGCAGAAGTAACATTCTCATCAACCTCGGGATGCGGCTTCTCTGTCTCACGATTAACCAAACTCTCTCCAACAAACTTTACAGAGTACCCCATAAATGTCGGGTCCCCTTTATCGTCAATATCTGAAAACAGATCAAACTTATCTCCGTCTCGCAGCTGTACCTTGTGACGTGCCCCCAGACGGATTCCATTAACATAGCACCCATTAGAGGACGTATCGGTGAGCCAAACAGCTTCTTTCCCATCATCAGTCGCAGGTACTCGCTCTATGATACAATGCTGTTTGGATATCCGTGGGTCCTTGAGAATGTCAACATCGACATTGCCCCGGCCAAACACTACTTTCTTCATACGAAGTCCAATGTTCTGACATGGTATGCTATCCCCACGCGTATCCAGTATCAGCCAGGTCCCATCCGGATATCCTACTTCAACAAAGTCATCCTCCATATCTCTAATGCTAAATTTCTTTGGAGTCTTGAATGGAGTATTCGTTGCCTCCGGTACCGGAGTATTAGCTTCTGTATTCTTGTCTTTATTCTTTTCTTTATCAGTGGATTTTTCCTCTTCATCATGAATATCCGAGTCACTATCGTTAGTCAAATCTGGGGCATTTCCCAAAGCATTCTCCTTATTATTGTCATTGTTGCCATTATCTTTACTATCTGGCCGCACCGTAGTATCGCGACCAAGACTAGAAGACCCAGAATCAATGTTCATCGTCGAAAACTGCTCATCTGGTGCGGAGTCACTTTCCGCACCAAATGGTGTCAGCCATTTAAACTGCAGAGCTTGAGCCGCAGATGGTCGTTTCATGGGTTGAACTTGCAGCAATGCATCTATAATCTCAATCCCTTCTTTACTGACCCCTTTCTCTTCCAGCAAATATCTATTATAGTTCCCCTGCATAACATTGGCAAATAAATTATCCTGTGTGGATCCGTCAAAGGGCAGGTAACTGGTCAGAATCACAAATGCAAGACATCCAATACTCCACATATCAACTAGATTCGAATAGCATGGCACCTTTGGGTTATTTCTTTTGCCTTTTGTCTCCATAACTTCAGGGGCTAGATACGCCAGAGTACCGCAAAACGTCTTTAGTACAGACTCATGCGCTGTAATTTTGGCTAATCCAAAATCTGATACCTTAATTGTCACCGGACTGTCCTCAACAATCAAGATATTATCTGGTTTCAAATCTCGATGACTAATTCCCAAGCTGTGTACGTACTTCACTGCTTCACAAATCTGACGAATGATCTCTCGAGCTGCAGGCTCAGGAACAGATCCATTCTGCAGTACAAAGTCCATCAGGTCGCCTCCTCGAACATAGTCCATAACCAAATAGAAATAGTTTCGATCCTCGTAGAAATCATTCATCCCTACTACGTATGGATTTTTCAGCTGTTTTAAAATCTTGATTTCTCGTTGGACAGCATCACCATCTGTTATCTTATTTTTAGATATCATTTTCACCGCATATGGCTTTCCAGTTTCTCTATGGATAGCCTTTTTAACTGTAGCAAATGCACCTGTACCCAAAGTTGTACTAATATCGTAGTCTGCATAAATTCCATCGACTAGTGGTTTGTCTGATTTGGGGATATGAACCATGAAAACTATCACATCGGAATCTACCCCTACCCCGACTGAAATCTCATCTCCGTGGCTTAAAATTGTTGCTTTGTTTTTAACAAGTCTGTGGTTATTTAAATAAGTACCGTTTGTTGAAGTGTCTTTCAAAAGAAGAGTTTCTGGGTCTTCTTTGGTCTATTATATTAATTATACAGACGTTAGTAAATCACAAACAAGTGAGAATAAAAAGCTTGCTAGCACTTTAACATACACGAAATAGTACAAAATGGAGGTTACTAAACCGTTTCGAGGGTCCAATGCAAAATGCAGAATCTGGGTTTCGTCCAACAGACCAATAGAATTGGTCCCTTGATAGGGACATCTTTTTTGGAAGATAGACTCCATGTGTACACACTAACGTGCAAAACGCGTCATTTTCCAAATGGTCAGGTTGCTCCTGCGTCATGGCCTGAGTTGATGGGTCTTCGTCCAGCTCCATATTGTCTATTATCTCCAGGTATTTTTATTCCAAGGTTAGATTGATCGAGAGGTGTTGCGAAAAATAAAAAGGGTCGCAAGAAATTATTTTAGGGTATTGGGCGGAAAACCACTGGGCATGCACGTACTAGGGCAGATAGAGTTTAATTATTTCGCGTGCGTGATGTTCAGAGATTCGACGCGTCGCACAATTGATGAGCTAAGCTTGAGTAGATGAACCCGAGAAAAGGCCAACTCTATCATAAATTCTGGTCAGTTATTATCATGTGTTTACTGGTGGGATTAGTGGTTGGTGTATGAGAGTTGGTTTTTGAAAGCAAGCCTCGGGTGGTCCTTTCTAATACTTCCTGGTAAAGAGAGGCAAGAAGAGCTTCATCACAGAAAAGTAAAAAATAAGAAAATATTATTAGGCCCCAACTTTATGTAACGGGTATATTATCAATTTTGTCGTTAATTGGTGGTAGATCCAACTCTACAAGTAGT
>JAJLUM010000027.1:121147-140772 GCA_030564265.1 Blastobotrys attinorum
AAAAAAAAAATGCGAACTCTGTGGATCGAACACAGGACCTTCAGATTTCAAAGTAGACTGAAGTTGTCAAGAGTTACTACTCTAGCTTCAGTCTGACGCTCTCCCAACTGAGCTAAGTCCGCAATATCTGGCTTTTTTTGTTACCGTGTTTGTGTCTATCGATCATTAATGTGCGGCTTAATAATGACAAAAGTGAGCTTTCTCCTTTATGAAGAGATTTTCTTGATATTTTAGAGCTATTTCAACCCAAAAAATAATTTCAAAGTTTATATTAGACACCGAAAGTGTTTTAGTATCTAGAAAACCGGGTGGGTCCAGCTAAATGAAATATTGTCTTATTATATCCAAGAGGAAAGGGTGCAATAATCATCAAAATATGACTCCCCAGTCCAAACCTCTTGCGGAATCTCTGTAGAAATATACTATATAACGTTCATACTCAGTACGAATAAGTGTTCGATGAAGAAAGTAATAAGAACCAGAGTGTATATTAAATGTGTACTGGTTCTAATTTCCCGCTAAGTGGTTGAGAGTAGATTCAGTTTTTCACCATAATACGCATGTTACAGTTGAAAAAGAACTGATTATTTCAAAAAGTAGCAATTTAACTGAATTGTTTTAAGGAACATGTCTCATCTCAGACAGCCATACGACCTAGGTCTTGGAGACCCCCTAGAAGAGGTTTCAATAATAGCTATACGGTTAACTAAACATTGATCGAAATAATTAAACGATACATGATTCTCCGTAATATCTCTCTATAAGTAATCAGATTTCCTTAGGGAGATGACAACAAAATTTATTAAAGTAAATCCAGAGAATAATTAGAACTGTTGTTACGATTTCACTTGAATGGACTACCTCATTCCGCATAATTATATATTAAGGCTTTCAAAACTGCAATTGGCCTGAAAAGTTCAAACATCTCGGCTAGTTGTCATATCTATATACATATAACGAAGTTTAAGGAGTGCCTTCTGATATGAAGAGGACGCTCATGTGTTTATAAGCTTATAGCCCTCCACAGTGATATATGAATACTATATATCAATTTGAATGTGTACGAGGGGTATTTCAGTTTCTAAATAGGCATTTCGCCCCACATTCAACTATTTGAACCTGCAATCAACCGCAAAAAATATCTGAACGATTAGAGCGGTAAGATTTTAATTTTCAAGAAATTGCGGACTTAGCTCAGTTGGGAGAGCGTCAGACTGAAGCTAGAGTAGTAACTCTTGACAACTTCAGTCTACTTTGAAATCTGAAGGTCCTGTGTTCGATCCACAGAGTTCGCATTTTTTTGTACTTTCATTATCCATTTGTCCTAATAATTTTTTTTTTGGCTTGAATCAAACATCGATTAATCCTCAATCATTGATATTGCCTTCAGTATTCATTCTGGATTTCCAATTTATATTCTTCATTGCGTTTTGTTTGCCTGTTCCGTATGCGGCGCAACTCTCATTAAAAAAAAAAAAAAAAACAAAAACAAAACAAAACAAAACAATAAATCCACCATCACCACGGCAATCCCAGCTTCTTCTAGCACCCACACATACGTACAGATATCGAACATTAATCTTGTATTACATTAATGGCTCGTCAGAATTTTAGTAATCTGACATACTCAGCATCAAAATCATCTCCAAAGTCGTTGTCGTCGTCAGCATCACCACGATCACCTCTGAAGGCTTTAGACGATAACATCATGGATTCGGACGATAACACTGATTTTGAGAGCTCACCATGCAACTTGGCTATCACTAAAAGCGCTCGTGCCAAAATAAAAAGCGTAAAGAAAGCAAACAATGAACAATTTCGAGAACGACGACTGGAGTTATCTTCAACACCAAGTTATAATATAAACGTCCCAATGAACAAGCTACCTGGTGGATTATCTAAATCAAAAACCCCCAAAACTCCGCATAGAAAACTGAATTTCACACCGGGTCATTCAGTTATATCATATTCAAAAACCTCTTCACCTTCAAAGGTTCGAGGAGCTGCCTTGTTGCAACGAAATCGACAGGCATCCCCCCCTTCGGAACCTCAATCACCAGATATATCGCAACAGTTTCAAGAAGAAGGTTGGGAGGATGACGAAGAAAACGAGGACTATTATTATGCATATTCAGCTGGACAATCTAAGAATCGATCAGAGACTAATGACTTGGATTCAGAGGAAATTGGCCAAGAGCAGGAAGAATATAGGCCACTACAGGACCGAGTACGAGGTGTGTTTTGGGACCCCATGACCCCTTTTATTGTGAGTGGCCATATTCAAAACGGGTTCAATCTATTTGTCTTGTCTGCAATTCTATATTTCTTTTGGATATTTTTCCAAACTGTAAGGCACGATGTCGATATGAAAGTAGAAGAGTATTCTTCAGAGATCATGGCAGAGATGGCGGTATGCTCAAAAGAATATATACAAAATAACTGCATGCCCGGGCGACGAGTTCCAGCACTAGAGAAAATGTGCAGCTCATGGGAGAAATGCATGAATCGAGATCCAGCAGTGGTTGGGAGAGCTAAAGTAGGGGCAGAGACCTTCGGGGAGATTTTCAATGGGTTCTTACGACCTATAAGCTGGAAGGCAATGTCATTTATGGTGATATTCGTAGGTGGTACCATAGTACTATCTAACCTAACCTTGTTTTATACCAGGAAGAATTTGCAACCCGATTTTGACATCAAGGGTGCGGCGGGAAGTTCAACACCGTATTCCTCGAATATCTCTACGCCAAGACCACCAAAGACACCAAAAACACCTGGTACACGGTTTTATACTCCTCGAAGAGCTCTGCCGAGCATTCAAAAGCGACGAGGATTCTCACCGTTGCTTCCAGGCTCTCCTTCATATGCTAGGATTCACAAATCACCTGGTACCTGATTAACTGTACTCTAAGGAAGAAATCAATAATAAATAAACCGTCGTACTAACATCACTCTAATCTTGATTCCTTCTATCCATACTTCTTTCTTCGTGACTTTCTGCACATGCAATCTACGTTTTTTGTGAGTTTGGGAACTGGAGAACAAAACGTTAGAATATTTTGACAACCAAATTAAAACGGATTGGACAATCTCCATTCTTTGAACTCATCGAGCAAAAAGCTCTGAACCCTTTCTGCTTCAGATCCTTCGAGCTTGATTAATTCAATGTTCGGGGATCCTGCCTTATACTGCAATCGCCACGATACCCCAGGTTCATTAACAGTATCCTTGATCCACTCCAAGGCTGCTGAGTAAAAAGATATGACATCATTGCCATTCCACTTGTGTTTGGCATCCGTCAAATTACTCTGTTTGATAATTATTGGTAGTTGTTCTACTTTGTATTCTTCAATTGATTTCAAAATCCCATTTTCATCTCTAAACCCGTATATCACTTTACGAAGTCCAAGCAGGAAAGATTGAGCCCATGTTTTCAACAGTTTCCGTTCAAATTTCCTGGCATCTCTCGCATCGTATATTACTTGACTAGTTTTTAGTTCAACGTAATGAGGCAGCGGATCTTCCCCATCAGTTGGTTTGTAATCGTATACACAATCGACTTCTCCTCCGATTACAGTTCTAACTGAACCCACACCTGATCTCACAACAGAACAATACTGTTCGATGTTATTGGTTTGCTTTTTGTGTCGATTCATGATTTCATCACGCTCAGTTTGTGCCCATGGTTTATCTAGGGTGGCTAGAGTTTCGAACTTATAACCCCAATAACACATCATGTCACCACGTTCATCCATCTGACGCTTTTTCGATTGGCTCAATTGATGATCTTCTTCCATAAAAATTTGGCCATCAAAATTCACCAAATTCAGATCAAAATCTTCATTGTTTTCATAGGGCAAAGTAAGGATCTTGGTCATTAATCCCCGGAAGCTGATAATATCTCCCTTTATTTTCTTACCAGAGGTCTTTTCCTGGTGCATGATAGCCTTGAGAAGTGGATCTAAATGTTGGTCCTTAGATTCATCTTTCCGGTGAAATTTGGTGTATCCACCTTTCAAATCTAAATTGTACCCGAGTTGGAAATCGGGGAGATAGAAATATGACAGCTGGCTATCATTTAATTTTGTGTCATAATCCTTATCAATAGAGAAGCTACATTCCTCTTTTGGTTGGCGTAGCGAACCTTTGGTTCTGGAGGTTAACGATAGTTCAGGCATTAAGGTGTGCGATAGTGAAGAAAAAAAAAGCATCGTTGGGATCGAGGTGGAAGAAAATACAATCAAATATGGCCATACTAAGACCGAGAGAAGAAAAAAAGTGGCTTAGAGAGCTAATCGGTTGAAAATTTCTGAAAGCGGTCTCATCTTGTATCATCGGTGAATGTCTGCTGCTTCTTCTTTACGTTATACAATTATTGTCTTCTTATATGAGGACCCTTTTTTCATATCTCAACATGCGACTAATGTAGTACGGCTCAAAATAGCGTAGGGTGTGGTAAGGCACCACCGGGGTCCGAAGCGGCAGCGGAGCTTTTCCTCCGTTATTATACTAGTTGATCCCAATATTCTTTTAGACTAACACCACTGCTATACAGAGACGAGACCAATCCATTCAAATTGATCTCAAATATGAAGCTAGCTCTTATTCCGTTCATATCATTGGTATTGGCGCAGCAGGCCCCTTTATTGAATGACAATCACGCAGAGCTGTTCAATCTACACAGAGAGCTTGTAGAACGACCGTCTGTATCCGGCAATGGTAAGTTGGAGATATAAAGATAGTCGCTGAACAAGACTAACAGCGATTAAAGAACACGAAGTGGGGGTATACCTCAAAAAATACCTTGAAAATCGAGGTTACACTGTTGAAACTCAACAACTCGAAAAAGGGCGAGCTAATGTTTACGCATACATTGGCTCAACTCGTGACACTAAAACTTTGCTCACTTCGCATATTGACACCGTGCCTCCATATATTCCATACTCTATCGATGGAGATCATATCAAGGGTCGGGGCACTGTTGATGCCAAGAATTGTGTTGCTGCCCAAATTACTGCTTTAGAAGAATTGAGAAGGGAACGGCAAGTAGGAGAAGGCGATGTGGGGCTTTTGTACGTAGTCGATGAAGAGGTTCATGGGCGTGGCATGAAATTGGCTAGCAATAACATCAAGGTTAACTGGAAAACAGTCATATTTGGGGAACCTACAGAAAACAAACTTGGTGTGGGGCACAAGGGAATCGCTATAGCCAATTTTAAGGCCACAGGTAAGGCATCCCATTCTGGATACCCAGAGCTGGGGATCAATGCTAACACTATTATGATTGAGGCCATGGCTAAAATTTTGAACGCCGAGTTACCCCACGATGAGCTACTAGGTCCAACAACTGTCAATGTAGGGCAAATAAATGGAGGTGTAGCGGCCAATGTGATCCCGGCTCAAGCAGAATCCACTGTTGCAATTAGAATCGCCGCCGGCCATGACACTGTTATTGCAACCTTGAAGCAATTGGCGGATGATAACGAACACCTTGAGCTTACAGACTTATATTCTGTTGAGCCACAGCATTTAACTTGGGATGTTGAAGGTTTTGAGTCAATTGTCCTAGCATATTCTACCGATGTGCCTAATTTGCAGGGCAATTTTACCAGATATCTTTATGGCGCAGGGAGCATTCATGTGGCTCATGGGGCCAACGAATATGTCACCTTTTCGGATCTTGTTGAAAGTGTGGAAGGTTACAAGAGACTTGTCCGCTTGTCGATGTAGTTTAGTTTTAATGGTAATTTTAAAGGCAAATTTTGATCGAGGAAGGTCAACATAGAGAGCGTTGCTAGACTACCAACGATGAACCTTCAAGATCTGACTTTAAATTGAAAGTTTCTTTTTAAGTCTGTTAAGATACGAATTATCTGTTCGCCCTGTTAGTAATTGAATGTCTTCTCTCAACGGGATAAATTTGGCACCTTGTAAAACAGCCGCTTTCAGTTGGTGGAAACATTGGAACAACGCTCATGTTTAAGGCTACTCCAAGGACAGAAAATGACAGCCAGTTCTTTGGCACTATAGGCTTCGCCATATATGAGAAGATTTCTGATTTGTGAAATCGCAGATCAATTCTGGAATCAATTTTTCTCGCTGATACTTAGTGTGGTATAAGAAAGCAAACCCATTTACCCCGCCCTTGGAGTTTAAAGGGCTGAAACAGAAATACAACCAAGGACAGCTAAAAATGCCGCAAGTCTAAACACTGAAAAGTATAAAAAAGAGATTATTAGACTGTTCCAATATCCTTTGGACGAAGAGTTTCTTTTTTTATATGTTTCTCAATCCGCTCTTTCTGTCTGCTTTTATGGTGGGCAGTAGTAGGTATTCACATTTCTTCGAGAAGGTTTGAAATAGAGAACCAAGACACGACTGCCAAGCTTTGCTTATAGGGAAGGGTTCAGATTTTGAGACACATATTTATTCGATAAGAAGAAATTCAGAAAGTTGGTCTACTTTCCTGCGAAGTGTCCCACCAACATCCTGCTTAAATGATATTCGCAAAGCAGCTTGCGTGTATAGGATCAAGAGAATTATCGTTACATATTACTCTAACTTGATATGGCTTATGAAAAGTTCTCGAAGTTAGCCTTAGCAGATATTTTCTTCTTCCCGGTTGAATTCGTTTGACATTCATCTCAAAATGTGGTAGCAATTATGGAAAACCGTTGTGGGAAAATACCGGTAGATGGTGGGAAATAGCTGTAAGATAGCAACAGTAATTTACCCATTGGCAAGTTAAAACGGTTATACCGCTAAAAGTAAAAACTGTGCGGCTGCATCTGGGAGCGAAGATGAATAATAAGCCTTAGCCAAAGTATAATAAATTCTCCTATAACTGAGTATCTCCCTATAAGATTATAAAGCTTATCCAAAACCCGATTATGATAAGACAACGCAGCTGCAATAGCAAAGATTAAAACAAAAATAAAACTGATTTAGATTTTAGAGACTTACTTACATCTCAATGATCGATTAGTTTTATATTTTAGAATCCTACCTTAGTTTAGCAATCTTGTTGTGGCTTTGCAACCTTTGGCAACAGGTTTACCGGCATATCTATCCTTTAGCCAATTCAGAGCCCTAGAAATCCCTACTACTGCTTCGGTAATATGACCTGCAGCAAAATCGTTATTGAACTCAATATCCACTCCTTTGGCACAATAGTTGTCATACCACTGTACAGCACCCTCATATGGTGCTATTATATCTAGATGTGTATGGTATATCATAAAAGGAGTCCGTGGAACTTCTTTGCCTTGTGTGTTCTCGTCGAGTACTCTTTTGGTGATTGGTAGGTTCAAAACGTCTTTACCCATTGTAAAGTAACTTGTCCAGTCTTGGAAAATATTATCAAGTCCAGCGGTTATTAAACATTCATTTTTGTGCCTGTAGAAATCATCCTTTCTATCAGGCTTCAACTGTCTATCAAGTTCAGTAGCGAATTCTGGATATTCGTTACTAATACCTAGGATTCCCATGATAACCAGACCACTAGCCACACCCTTGTTATCCTTATTTAAAATCAAACTCATAATAGGAACAAGGCCTCCCATGGTTACACCAGCGATGTTCAATTCTTCATAGTACTTGGGCTGCAATTCAGCGGCCCATCCAGATGCCAAACTCCCCCCGGAATATCCCCATAATGTGACAGTGGCATCGGGATTTACTCCAGTAATATCTTGGTTATTCAAGGTAGCCCTGATTGAATCTAATACGGCATGTCCAGCCTGGATCCCAGCTGAAAAGGCAGCGTGAGGGCCTTCATAGTCAGATGTAACGACATACCAGCCTTGATCTAGTCCAGTAGTGATAATATTGATTTCAGCTTGGGTATTTATACCTGCAATTGATGACCCAAGTTGTAAAGCATAGGATGGAGCACAGTTAAGGTATGTAGCATCTTCAGCAGTACTGTATGCTAAAAGCTTAGATGGATCGGCATTATTCAACGGAACATAAATGTTGGCGACAGTTGCCTCTGCTCCACCAGAAGAATTGGATGTTCGGTATAAAATTTGTATAGTCTGTTTGACTTTTTTCTTGAAAATGAGAAATCCAGGGTCAGAGGGAGCTGGTCGATGTTTCAAAACAGTGCCTAATGGCTGATTTTCAAAACCTTCTGGTGGAGTGTAGAATGGGTCTTGACTGGGCATGAGCAATCCCCTTCTAACCAACAAGGGAGACGCATTGACAGCTGATATTGAGATGCCAATTGCAATTAGAATAGTAAATATGGATTTCATTCGATATTTCAAAATTGGCACAGTGACGGTTGGTGAGCGAAAGATATAGGAAGTTAGATATTGTATTTATGAAGAAACTGTTATTCCGGAAACTAAGAGGATATGGTGATAGGTTCCTTTATGTACTACTTTTAGTTTCTTTTTGGGATATTGTGTTATATCTTGCTTTCGAAATCTCATAACTCTGAGACAATTGAATCAATTTTTAGATGTATATTCTTTGAATAAAAAGGTGGGGTACCTTTCGTGGTAGCCTATGTACTATTTCACTGTGATTATAGCGAAAATAGAAAGCAAAACCTTCGCTCAATATATTCGTGTGTAATTGAGTAATAGCATTGCCGCCAATTTACTCTAGCAAATGGCATTATTCTATAACTCGTGGACTGATAGATGACGAAAGGTGTCTTAGCTAAAAAAAAGGTATTTTTTACTTCTAGAAATTTTTCAGCAGTACCCTTCCAAGTATTGGAATTCCAACACGTTTGGGTGCAAAAATATTACGAATACGCGAAACAGAACGCTCGTGGCTGGTACTCCGCACTTTGGCCATATCATGCCTGCTATTGTATGATGGGTATAGCTGGTAGAGCTCGCTGTTTCATCCAGGAAGACGGTTGTGTCAGAATATTGATACCCGAAGTATCCGAATTATTAGACAAAGTTTGGATCAAGTCTAAGGCATTTAGACCAGCAAGTGGAGTATGTTGTTATTCGAGGGTACTTGAAATACTGACATAATAGAAATAGGATAGAGCATATGAAATTGAATCACTACTAGAATTTTGGCATCCAAAGTTAGATACCCTGCCAATTTAGGGGTATATTTGGTATTGTTATCGAGTTTTAGAGGTAAATGTCACTTAATTTGCATTTGTCATGGCAGCTCGAATTATCTGACGTCTTTCATTTGGTGCTGTATTTTTCAGAGATAATGAACTAGGACTCGATTATTGAACCGTCATAATATTCTAGCTATATGGTGAAGAGAGTTCTTTTTAGCACTCGAAGGATGTCCTATATATCTCAGGAATTTCTGTTCGTAATAAGCTCACTTTGCTCACCAACGTGGTGAATACTTCTGGGCCCGTGTCCAGCTCACTGTAAACAGCACCTTTAATCTCTATTTTCATTAAAATAAATTTGGGTCTCCTCCATCGATCCCCTTCTACCGCAAAACATTTTACGCTTTATAGGGCACAGTGTAAATGAATAACCTTTTCTCGAAAGAGCATATTACAAATGAGTTTCTCTATCTTATCGGCCCGGTATGGACGTCGATAAGAGCTGGGAGTCAATGCTTGACACCTCTAAGTTGGGGGCCCTGGCTACACTTTAAAACCCGGACTTGTTCTCCGATGAACTTCTTAGGTCAACCAGATTAACGGTCGGCAAACAAATAGCGGGGTAATAGCAGTGTGGTCTCAGTGTACGCAAATTCGCAGTTGCAAAAAGATCGTCGCTCGTCGCGACGCTATGACCAATACCATGAAGCAATTCGCTAATGATAGTGATCTCCTTGAACTGGTGGTCTAGTGAACTATTGAGCTGTAGCATTTGGCTTGGGTTTTCTAAGGGCTCGGGTCAATAGGTCTATCCCACCTCGCAGCCATTTCTAAATAGTGGGCTCAACTTATTAAATATCCGTATGGTGCGAGAAGCACCCATTTTGCTCACAAGGCTGAAGAATATGCTACCTTATCTGAATTTGTTGACTGTGTGGAGGGATGAAGAGCCAGGTCCATTTTTTCATGTACTTCATTTGTGTACAATTTATTTCCTAACGTGGAGGTTACTCGCATGTTGCGACCAGGGATCTGATAACAAATATAAATATTAGATATCTTTCATATAATCCACTTTTGCTCTTCTTCTTTTTTTTAAAAAAAATAGATAAATAAAAAAAATCGGAGCAAAGGATTGAAAGTGTGATTTACATATCAATGGCCGATAAAAAACAGGAAGAGACACCGGTCGATACAGAGCATAATCAGGCTATATTTGAAGCACAGGAGAATCTTGACAAGGTTCCTGTTACCACAAAATGGGAGACAATGGCATACTACCTATATGCCAATGGTGCTAATGGGGTAGGTGCCAACAATTACGTACCATTGATCTTTCAAAACCTAGCTACACAAAGGGGATATGACCCATTCAGGTCGGGCCATCAACCCTGTGTATCATCAGACCACTGCGTAGTACCTTTTGGTGCAGTTCAAAATTTTAATGTATCAAGTGTTATACTGTTACTCAATGGAATCAGCTTTGCGTTCCAAATGGTCTTTTTTGTAACTTTTGGCAGTCTGGCTGACTACTCATCATTCGGCAGATGGATGTTTCTTGGAGATGTTGTAATCAATTGGGCTTCAAACTATGCCTTTTTAGGTATAAAAAGGCCCAGTCAGTATTTGATTGCAGCTGCAATGAACCTGATTTCAAACATTACATTCAATGCCACGAATGTGTTTTTTCCGGCAGTTTTCCCAAGACTAGCTGCCAATACCCCGGAGGTTCGATCTAAACGGCAACAATTTATTGCTGGTAAGGCCGATCTTGAAGAAGTGGAAAAGGAGGATGCAAAGGCAAGAAACCGAATTATTCTTTGGGCTACAGTGGGCTCAAATGTTGGATACGTAGGTACTCTGGTGGTATGTTTGGGGCCATTGTTGGGAATGAAGGGCAATGATTTCGCCAATAACGCCGCAATTGCTGTGGCGGTCTCGTACTATTTTGCATCTTCCATTTGGTGGTTCATTTTCCAGAAATCACGACCAGGGCCCCAATTGGCAGAGGGTGATCATATTTTAACTATAGGATGGAAAACCATACTTTTGGCGCTCAAGGATACAATGTATTTGTCTCAATCATTCCTATTCGTAATTAGCTATTTTTTGTTCACGGACGGGATGAATACCTCTGGGTCAGTATTTGGTATCTTGCAAAACAACATCATTGAATTTGACTTCTTGACATCAACATATGTGAATCTCGTACAGGCATTTTGTTCTATTGCGGGATGCGTGATGTTTTATATGGTGCAGAAAAAATTTGACCTTAATATTAAGACCATGTTCCAGGTTTGTAACTTTTTTGTCTTGTTGATCCCGATCTATGGGTCTATAGGAGCTGGTACTACCAAAGTTGGATTTAACAATATCTGGGAAATCTGGTTTTATAATGCGTATTTTGGCTTATTTGTAAGTCCATGGTACGCTTATGTGAACTCGTTCATGTCTGAGTTAACACCCAAGGGCAGAGAGCACCAGTTCTGGTCGCTATTTGCGATGTCTGGACGAACTTCATCATTCGTGGGATCGTACATTACTTCTGCAATCACTGCTAAGACTTCTGATCCGCATTACGCATTTTTGTTCTGTATGGCAATGTGCTTAGTGCCTTTCTACATCATCGCTACTATTGATGTTGAAAGAAGTAAACGGGAGCAGGCCACTTACCTTGCTCGCGAAGCACAGCGACAAAACAGGAATTTAACGGATGAGCAGCAGGTTATTTTAGATGCATTTGGCGGATCTAGTCAAAGGATTACATTCAAGCAATTGAAGAATCAGTTTTTTTTCCTTTCGGGAAAGTAGACTTGAAGTTGGAAATTTCATATAGTCCTTTCCTTAACTCAAAAGATGCTCAATTCGATCAAAACTCGAGTGAACTGAATTTGAAATAGTTATTGATAACTTGTTTGTCTGTCTTGACAGGAGCTCTGAGATTTTGAATATTTACTTGCATTGACTGGTTGACATTCTAATTAGCTTTTACAGTTGAATTGCATTTTAACAACACTGAGGCTACATCGATTGTGGCGCCATTTCGATTTCTTGGTATAGTTGTGTTTCCACTATATAACACTGTTAGTTGTAAAATTCATAGGGTCTGCCGAAGCGATTTCATCGCACTTTCGAAACAGGCATTCACCGCATATTCCAGTCTTTTGAACATATAAACGATATACAGAGGGGACACTACTAGATGTGAAATAGGCAAAGTGTAGTTTGACACAATCTTAAATCAACTACCATATCGAAGATGGTTTTTCCAGGCTTATATTTATGAGCAGTAGAATTAATTAAATTTCATCGCAAATTATGGTATTAAAATATATGAGAAACATACTGCCGTCCGGTTCTAAAGCGCTGAGACTAACTAGATTTCCGTTATCGACTCATCTATTCTGCCTTATGAAAGATAAAACCGTTTCATTATAAACATTCACCCCTCTCGATAAAAATATTAGTTAAAAAGGTGTTACCGAGGGAAACAAGGGTCGGCACTTATTAGGCGCATGTCTCAGATCCACCATACCCGTAAAACGGTGTGGGGTAAAACAAAAAGAAAAAAATAGCAGAAAAAAAATTTACTACATAAAAAGGCAGGTTACACCCAATGCAGGTTTCTCTATAATCTGGACTCCGATTCATCTAACAAGGCTCTCAATCAATCCTGTTTAGCCGTATTACTCAAGTACCCAGATGAAATTTCTGTCTACTCTCGTATCAGCATTAGGTCTTTTATCAACTGCTGCCATCGCAGCTCCTCAATTGGTAGCACGGGACTTGTCAAAGCCCAGTGAAGACTCATTCTACACGCCACCATCTGGGTTTGAGGACAAACCTTTGGGGACAATCTTGAAACATCGACCAGCTCCAAGTGATCCAGGGGTGGTGGTTTTCAAAGAAAGAGTCAAAGAAACTATTCAAATCCTATACCGAACTTCTAATTCCTCTGGAGGAGCAATGGCAACTGTTGCAAATGTCTATATACCCTACAACGGAGATCCTTCTAAGTTGCTAGCTTATAGTACAGCTGAGGATGCAACTTATATGAACTGTGCCCCGTCTTATGCCCTGCAATTTGGGTCCTCGGTCACTGGTGTCAACACTCAAGTTGAGATGGCTCTTATTTCCAGTGGTCTAGAGCAAGGATGGTATGTTGTTACATCCGACTATGAAGGTCCGCAATCTGCTTACATTGCTGGTATTCTGGCTGGCCACGGTGTATTGGACTCGATTCGAGCAACATTGAATAATCCCGATATCACTGGTGTCAACTCGGACGCCACTGTCACTTTATGGGGATATTCTGGAGGCAGTTTAGCGTCCGCTTGGGCTGCTGAATTACAGCCAAAGTACTATAAGGAGCTGGAGATTTCTGGTGTTGCAGTGGGCGGTCTTGTTCCTAACATTAGTTTAATATTGGACAAAGATAACAAAGGATTCGTTACTGGCCTTATTGTTATGGGGATTATAGGTTTAAGCAACGAGTATCCAGAGTTTGCGGCAGAACTTGATGGACAGTTGAAACCGGAGAAAAAAGATGAATTCTATAAACACAAGAATGAATGCCTGCTAACTGCTGCGCTGCCATTTGCGCTACAAGACTGGACTACTTACTTCACTAAGGGCAAAGATGTCCTAAATCTCCCAATCGTGAAGAAAGTTATAGATGAAAATAATCAAGGCAAAGAAGTTCCTAAGACTCCGTTCATGATCTACCATACAAAGTTGGACGCGGTAGCACCCTTCCAAGGTGCTGAGCAGTGGTATGAAAATTTCTGCGCCAGGGGAGTCAACATTGAGTTTAACACTGACTATGCCTCAGACCATGTAACTGAAGGAATCCTTGGACTTCCTTTGGCTTTGTCTTGGCTGAAAGATCGATATGATGGCAAGCCTATTAATATAGGTTGCAAAAAGAATGAACGACCTCTCAGCGTTTTGAGTCCAGATTCCCTCAAAATGCTACCTAGTGCAATTGTTGATTTGATCTTCGACCTTCTTGGAAAACCAATCGGACTTTGGTAAGCGCTATAGTTATATTGCTTTTTAGAAAAAGAAAAAGAAAAGTTTTCTAATCTTTTCCTTTGATATCTACAATCACAGGTATTAGAGCTATATATGAATCATGTAATTTAAATATTTAAAGCATATTAACACTTGGTGCGAACTTTTTCGACGACCCGCTAAAAAACCCTTAACAATTTCCGTTTCCGAGCCTCCCTCTCAATGCCTCGCTTTCGCGCTGAAGCCTCACGAGACGAGACCCCGGAACCTTACCGAGATCGACTGGGCCAAATCTGAGTAAGGACTATATTTCCAGTATATAATGATCGCTATAATAAGATATTTATCGAGATATTTTCTAGTATCTGGCATATTAAGGGGACAGCCAAGATACTCGGCGCATTATGCTATTTGATGCTCTGCAGATTTAACCATAAAAAAATTTACCGTTGACGGATATGATATAAATATATATTTTTTTTCTACTATATATGTCTAGGTAAGGAGAGTAAATGCTGTTTTGTCAGTGTTGTGCCTGTGTATCGAAATTTTTGTGCGCAGTCAGTGAAAGAGAAAAAAAAAATCAATAACTGTCGACTCACTAGTCCATAACACAGAAAATGACAAAAATAAGGGCTTTGAAAGTCTAAGGAATATAATCTAGTGAACTAGATACCGCGATGGTCACACTTTCTAGCATTGCATTTTATCCACCCCGGTGGTCGGTTTTCTGGTGGAATAAGGCGTTTTCAATTACAGTGATATCCCATAGCTCTACTTTAGAGAGTAGTAGATCCGTGTACAGTGATTTCCAATAACTCCACTGTAGAAAATAGAAATTCATGTAGTACATTAGGTACCAAATTATGTGTTGAAACCGGGAAGCTCATAGATTCAATTGATATAATAAAAGTCTACTTTCATACCCATGATCAGTGATGAGGGAACCATGTAACACTGGCCAACGTCTTTTTTAACAAATTTAAGATGTCCCCTGGTAATTCCTCAAACGCTCGCCAATCAAGAAGATTGGAGAAGTGAACGTTTTTAGTACAACCTTGTCTGACAGCTTTACCATCAAATCGATCAGTCAACCAACTCATAGCAATTGGGACACCCTCAACAGCCTCGATAATATGTTCACCAACCAAATCACTATTCCATTCGATATTAACACCTTTACTGCAGTAGTTGTCATACCAACGTTGAACATCTGCATTTGGTGCAAGTTCGTCAAAAACAGCGTGATAAATCATGAATGAAGTTTTAGGAACATATTTGCCTTGAGTGTTCTCTTCCATAACCCTTTGTACAACTGGGTTGTTCAAGACATCAATACCATCCTTGAAATACGATGTCCAGGGTGTAATGACATTTTTCAACCAGTTGATACTTAAGCAGTTCTGTTTAAGACTTTCGAACGCAGCCTTTTTTTCAGGAATGAGCTCTGCGTTAATCACAGCTTGCAGATCGGGATACTCATTGGCTAGCCCCATAATTCCTAAAGACACAAGGCCATAGATGATAGGCTTGTCGTCGTAACGTACAATGTTACTGAGGTTAGGTACCAAGCCACCCATAGCTACACCAGCAATATTCAGTTCCTCATAGTATGTCGGTTGCAATTCTGCAGCCCACCCAGATGCCAAACTGCCTCCAGAATAGCCCCACAGAGCAACAGTAGCATCAGAATTGACCCCCGAGAATTCTGTATTATTCAGGACAGCTCGAATCGAGTCTAGAACAAGATGACCAGCTAGGATACCAGCAGTGTAAGCAGAGTTTGGTCCTTCGTAATCAGGCAAGACTACGGGCCAGCCTTTGTTCAAAGCCAAGTCAATAGCAGCAAGTTCGACAGCCTCATTGCCGACTTCAACTGTGTTACTATAAGCTTGCAAAGCGTATGACGGAGCACAGTTTATATTGTCAGCATCTTCTGCGACACTGTAAACCAAGAGCTTATTAGGATCAGCATTGACTGGAATCAGCATAGTTCCAACAGTCACCATTGGGGCACCAGAAGAGTTGCTAGTTCGGTATTGGAACTGCTTGGAGCTTTTAACTTTCTCCCCCCAAATAGCAACGCCTGGGCTATTTTGAGTATCTCTCCAATTAAAAATGTGTCCTAATGGAAAATTTTCTAAGCCTTCGGGTTGATTGTAGAACGGATCCTCACTAGGAAGTGGTGGTGGACCGGCAGGAAGCTGACTCTCAACTGCTGCGGCAGGGGCCCCGTTCACAGCGGTTGATAGAAGACCTGTAACAGTCAGAGCAGTAGAAAATAACTTCATTGATTATGTCAGAAAAATAATTTGGCAGAGAGATGATAATAAGTTAGCGTAATCTGTGAAATGACAAGATAAAAAATTCCAAATTTCGTAGAAGAAATGCCCCTTTATATATCTATTGTCTTTCATTTCATAGCTTTACTCCTACCCTATTTTCTTAACAGCAAGAATTATAACATCTTTTGTAGAATAACCGAACCCCTCTTCAAGTGAAACTTTTGAACAGGTCGTTTTGTTGGTAAAATTGAAACTCCTTCATGCGGGTATAGCAATTGAGGGAATACTATGGTCAATTGTGTGAAGTTGTCAGAGAATGACTGTTAATTTATGGACTCACTCCGTAATTTGCACAAAGCTAGCACTTTTTTGTGGTCATAGCTACTAATAAGAACGATATTTCAAAGAATCAGATTGTATTTACTATAGAAATTATTCCAATATCCCCCTCTCGAAAACTATTTGTCAAAGTCAAATGATGAACGAGGAGGGAGTGGGCTGGCTCTGGTGGGGACCCGGCTAATATTACAATCGAGACATCACTACCCAATATTGTAAGACTACCAGCAATACCCCTCTAACCAACTCCCATAACTTTGATTATATTAGTTACTCAACCGCCCAAGACCCCCACTGCCGTGCCATTTGCATTCCGAAAGTAGATCATTTGTTTTGCTAAAAGTGAGAGTGTCTTAAATTCCTAATTCTTGAGGAAGTTATCAACGAGGCACTCAGAGCAGACAAGTTCTAAAGGTTTGTTCAATACAACTAACGTATTTTTAGTTGTAAATATCTCACGATAGAAATCCTATCATTAAGGTCTGCAATTGCAATACACGATTACTCATCGCTGTGATTCGAGATTATTTTTAATATCAATGTCATACCACCAGAGGACTCATCTGTGCCAAGCCTTTTGTCAACAGCCGCACGAAGCCTGAGCCCCAATTAGGGCACCTTTCTGCAATCGTCTGACTTCAGGGCTTGCCCTTTGCCCTTTCTAGTAAACCCTCGCGTTAATGTTTCCCAACAATTTCCCAACCCCACATATTAAGATCTGGATCGAGCCGAGATTGAATGTGTCAAATCTACTCAATACCAACCCAATCTGAAATGGTCACAATTGGTAGAGATTTCGTTGCTATAACCGAGATATTTTGGCATCTGATAGCAGATTGAGGGGCAGTCAAACTATTCGGCTCGTCGTTCTATGTGGTGCTTTGCGGAGTGAACCAGTAAACAATTTCTAATTGGAGAACATGAATTTTCTCTCCCTTGTTTTCTTCGGCCCAAACCCCGCCCCTGATAGTATGGTAAATAGGCCATATGATGATGTGCCTTAGTCTCTCATTGTCAAAGATTCTGACAGGTTCAAAGATAAAGAGGGAGTTGAGATCAATGGGATGCCAAGTTATCTGAATGTGTGTATAAATATCAAAAATACATATATATAAAAGAAAATTTAATTGAATTTCCGGACCACCTACAAGAGCATGTTATTGGCAATGTCTCAGGCAAAATTCAAACCATCAAATCCCAGGTTTGTTATAAATTCATTTAAACACAACTAATAGTAGACTCACTTAATCATAAACTCTATTTTTGATTCTCTATGATGAGTACTCTATAATAGGTAATACAGAACCACTGAGGAGGAAGTTAGGGCCTCAGAACTAATGTTCTTCCTCAAACGAACCCCAACCAAGGAGAAAGAAAAGTGGGTGTACCCATGGGAGAGTCTTTGAGAGCCATTTACCACTAAGCCTAAAATAAAAGTTCTTTACGATGTCAAAAATTTCCACTGAAATCTCTTTGATAGCATTACAGTCAATAATATTGATAAGTTGTGGGTGTTTATTACAACCATCATTGACAGGTTTGTCATCCAATCAATCAGTCAACCATCTCATATCCTCGGGAATACATGCAAAAGCTTCGATAAGAAGATGAGTAAAATAATAATTGTCAAATTTTATACTAATTCCTCTACTCCAGTATCTATCATACCACCGTCCAACATTACCATATGATGCAACTTCGTCATTGATAGCGTGGTAAATCATGGATTGAGCATCAATAACATATTTGCCTTGAGGAATTTATTAAATAACTTTCTGCACAATGGATTTTCAATAAATCAGCACCATCCTCTCAAAATGCTGCCCAATTCGTAGAAATCTGAGATAGGTCACTAAGAACTAAACAATTTTCTTTTGGGCTCATGAGTTTGTCTTTCTTATCTGTGGTTAGTTCTTACTTGATAACAACTTGTAGCTATTGATACTCGTTGGTTACTTGCAGAATTTTCAAAGATAAGATGCCATAATGAGCAAATTACCTGTCTTAGTGTATGACATAGCCGATGTTAGGTACCAAGCCACCCATAGCTACACTAGCAATATACAGTTCCTCATAGTATGTCGGTTGCAATTCTGCAGTCCATCCAGATGCCAAACTTCCCCAGGAATATCCCATAGAGTGACAGTTGCGTCTGTATTCACTCCAGTAATATCTTGGTTATTCAATGTAGCCCTTATGGAATCTGATACAGTATGGCCAGAATGGATTCCTGCCATGTATGCAGACTATTGACTCTCATAGTCAGAAGTTAAGACATACTAGCCTTAAGCCAATCCTGAGGAATAATTCTAATTTCAGCGAATACGATGGGGCAATTGATATAAATGGCGTTTTTGGCATTAGCAAAAGTCAAAAATTTTGAAGGGTCACCATTCAACGAAACATAGAGATTTGCAACAGTTGCCTCTGCTCCACCAGAAGTATTAGATGTTCGGTATAAAATTGGTACGTCTTTTGAACCTTTTTCTTGAAAAAAGGGGGTCAAATGGAGATGGTCAGTGTTGCAAAATAGTGCTAATGGCTAATTTTCAAACCCATCTGGTGGAGTGTAGAATGGGTCTTCACTGGGCTTGAGGAATCCCCTTCTAACCAACAACGGAGACGCATTGGCGGTATATATCAAACGGCCAAATATGATTAGGATATTGACCAAAAGCTTCACTGAAAATTTCGAGAATGAGTTGGATGTAACCTGAGCAGTAAGGATATAGCGGTTTAGATTTGACATTTGTAAATATACATATCTAATACAAAAATCGGATTACTTGAAGAGAAAAGGAGATAATTTACAAAACCCTTAATATATCTAATATTTCTTTTCACAGTTATTCTATTGATGCTTTACTTTCCAATATAAAATCCAATATAATAGAGAGATAAGTTAAGGATTATAAGATCCAATTTTTTCCTAGATAAAAATGTAGGCAAAT